>VZUI01092022.1:0-10485 GCA_013401135.1 Cettia cetti | reverse complement strand
GACTTTCTGTATAAAAGAGGAGCTCATCCCACAATAAAGGGAGAACCCACGACACCTGCAAAGGAACCTGTCTCGTTTCCTTTGATGTCTCTTGTGACACACAGCAGTTTCTGTTTCTGGGTCTGGTTATACTGCAACTGTAATGAAATGATTCTAAACTGCACAAGTAAGAATTAAAACTTGACAACTTCCACAATTAAAAGTGGAAATTCTTCAACTGCATGATGGTGAACCTAAAGATAGAAAAGTAGCCTAAGGTACCTTCTCCTCCTTGTCTTTTGTCCAGTTCTTTTATCCAGTTATGGGATGGTCATATGTCAATACTGTCAATTTGTCGTATCAAAAAGCAGAATTATCCCAGAGCACCTGGGACAATTAACTGCACAAACCAGACTGTACAGAGTTATTCAAATGTCATGAGCCAGCTAAGAAATTTTGAAGGTCAACAGTATCATACAATATTGCAGTCAGTAAACATAATAAAAACTTATAGGGCATGACAAAAGCTATTTTTAATTGTATCATGAGATACAGGGAAGGCGCAGACCTACCACCTTGTTTCAAATGTTAAATAAATCAATTTGATTCTTTCATTTCAGCTGTTAAGGTTTTGGGTTTTTTGCAACACATTCTAGAACTATGAATGAGTTGCACTTTGTAAACACAATATGTAAGAAAGCATTTAATCAAATATTAAATTATTTAGACTATCAGCAGCCAGTGCTAGTTATTTCTGGAAAACCTTAGCATGTACATTTTTAAAAACCATCTATTCTTAGATGAATTCTAGAGATAATCACATAAATAAATGAAAGCTGCCTATAACACAGATGTGAGCATGGAGCTTTGCTTCACCATCAGCTTTTACAACACACTTATTGGCTGCATGAGGGACTTGTGGACTTCAGTTCTGTGTTCCACAAACTCATATTTACATCTTAAAACCAGAGGCCAAACTCTTCAGAGTAATTCTGTGGAGTCCTAAAGGTTGGTGTGTAACTGTTTCCTCATAAAATGTTCAGGTGAAAATCTACTGACTCCTTTCAGCCGGAGTTGGTCGTCTTCCTATCAGACACTGGTAAGCAAGCATGGCCTGTGACATAAACCACACAGAGAATGACCCTCCCCTGTGGACAGGAAATATTTCTAGTGCATTTTGAGAAAACTGAACTGCTAATTTCAAAGCTATGTGTACTTTGCTCTTACAGGGGACCACCCAACACTGTTTCAGACAAACATCTACAGTGAAGGCATTTGGATAAGGAAAAGATGTGGTAATAACTGTTTCCTGGTGGTAACTCTTTCCTTCTTGGAGCTGAATATAGACCATTCTTTACATGCTTACTGCTGGAGTGATCAACACCTGTCTGGTCGCAATAAATTCTGGTGAATGACTCAAGCAGGAGTTCTGGGGAAGGGGAAGAGGGATTGTTTTCTTCTAATTGCAGCATGAAGTGCACTGCCTGAACAACATTTTTGAAATACATGGTAAAGGTAGTATCAGGAACCTTGTGCCCTTACTGATCTCATGATCACCAGGTCAATCATTTTGTTTGCTCTCCTGTGAATCAAGAAGGAAAAATATATATTCAACTCTATTTTATTTACAGGTAATTTAATGCTTAGACTCTTCAAACTGAAAAACCATTCCAAAGCAAGTTTGCAAATCCTGCTTTTTATGTCTAGTAAATTTACAACTATTATGTGAATTGCACTTCTACATAAATGATTTTCATATTAAGCCTCTGTAAATATCAAAATGCTGTACCTACAAATATGGAAATCCAAGCCTTGAGTAGTTCAAAACATTGGAAGTCAGAACTCAACAATCCTGTATTTTTCCTATTGTTCTTTTAGTATCTCTTGTGGTATAACACTAGCTGGCAATTAAGGTTGCTCACTTTTCTCCTGCCCTGGTGAGATGGGAAGGAGAATGGAAAGAAGTAAAAGCTGGGGCTTAAGAAAATTTTAATAATTGGAAAAAAGTTAATAAGAGTAATAATAATAATAAATTAAATGCGATACAACAAAAAGAGAGAGGAATAAAATCCAAGAAAGGCAAGTGATGCACACTATCACTGCTCATCACATGCTGACCAGGGCTCAGCCCAACCTGATCAGTGATGGGCAGCTCCTGGCCAGCTCCTCCAGGCTGTGTACTGGGCATGACACACTGTGGTTTGGAACAGCCCTTTGGACACTTCAGTTCAGCTGTCCTAGCCATGCTCCTTCCTGGCTTCTTGTGCACTGGCAGAGCATGGAAAACTGGAAAGTCCTTGACTAGGGTAAACACTGCTCAGCAACAACCAGAATGTCAGTGTGTTATCAACTTTGTTCTCATACTGAATCCAAAATGCAGCACTGCAACACTGTAACAGGAAGATAAATAATTCCATCCCAGATGAAACCAAGACACCTCGTCTGAGCCAAAGTATTTAGATAACTGTTCAAGAACTATAGTGCAAAAATCCTTTCCCAATTTTTACACAAAAAGTGTAGATTTTCACTTAAGGCAGAGTAAGTTATGCACACTTTTTTTTTTTTTGTGGTAGAATCTTTTTATACAATAGAATTTGGTACAAGATTATTATATTTATATGATATTTAACTGTCAACCTGCAGTCTGAAAAATACACAAAAACTGGTACAGCAGATTCTGTGTTGAAAAGAGGGAATTACAAGTAAAAAATCCACATTTGTATATGTGCTGCCAAAGATTTTAGAAGGAACAAAGACTTAAATTCAAGACTAAAAAACCTCCCGACCCTTCCAAAAAGCATAATTTGTTGAATAAAATAATTTCAGAAGGATTTACTACACATCTTATGGTAATTAAAATTTAAAATATGCACACCAGCACTCTGGGTGCCTGGCACCTTGAACTTAGAAAGCTGTATATCTGTTTAACTGAAAACCTGAGAAATGTTGTAATAGAATGCTTCTTTAAAACATGACATTAAAAATGTTTTAGATCACATCTAATTTAGTGGAGAAAAACCTTCCATAAAGACATAAATTCGAAAGAAGCATCATTTTTCACTTCAAGTTTTTCTCTGAGTTCCATCAAAAACTTAGGTATTTGATATATTTCAAACAGAGTAAAATGAAGGACTGAAAAGCAGTTGATTTGTAACCTATGTGCCAGCTAGCAAAGAGTGTTCCATTGGATAGCACCCAGAAATCTAAAAATTCTATGACTAGATATATAAAAATAAACACATAATTAAAAAAATAACCCTCAAGCAGAAAAAAAGGCAAGCTTATTATTCTAAAACTTGCATCTTTTTTTAAAATTCTTTCTTTGCTAAGACAAAGAAAACTCAAGCATCAACCTTTTGTTCAAAGAGCTTATTTGTCAGGTTTCATTGAAAAGATTAGGATTGTATTTATTCAGCCAGAAAGCACAGACTAAATCAGGTTTTTTTTAGAAAACCTTCTAGAACTTACTAGGAAAAAAAAATATTTGAATAATAAATAAACCTCTTGTCCTAAGAAACAGACTCCCAGAAATTTCAATTATTGTTACTTTGACAGCCATCTGTAGAAGGGGTAGTTCTCTGGAAGGTCTGTGCACAGGTTCCAGGGCAAAAGCAAAGACAGCTGGACAATCCTAACTTAACATACAGGACAGGAAATCATATTGTGTATTTTCTCTACCCCAACTCAAGAAACCAGCTCTTAAACTTAAAAATAAGTCTAAATAAAACCAAAAATAGTATAAGTCTCTAAGGAAAAAAAAAACCAAAAAACCACACACAAAAACCAAACTAGAAAAATAAGTCCAATGCTTTGCATTTAATCACCAAAGATAAAAGTGCTTATAAACTGGTACATGTGCAAGTATAGTGGTGGTCTGGGAAATAGGATTAAGTTAATAATTTCACATTGCAAAATTATCTCACACTGTTTGCAAGAAACCTCTTGAGGAATGCAGCAGTTAGAATCATGTTTCAGTATTTGTGCTTTTGGATCAGATTTACTGCAATCTGTTGCATTCAGACAGACACAAAAACTGGCTGAGGAGAAAGTTTAAATGATCTAAACTGCACACTTCCTGAGTCTACCGTGACATCAAATTCTACTGTTGCATCAGTGAAAACAGGGTATGATATTTCCATTAAAGTTAAAATTATTTTGATTTAAACACATAACATCAAATAACCTTGCTTCATTTGTTTTTGCAGACAAATGCCCAGATGACCTTAATTAACCTGAGCTCTGGCAAAGTACAGAAGAAATCTTAATCCCATTTTCTCATACAGTAGCAGCAGTTTGAGCAGTAGCACCTCTACCGTGCTGCCCTAAATCTCCTTTTCTTTAATGCTCTCATTAGTCCTGTAACATCTACCATGGAGCATAGCATATCCCCCTAAAACGTCCATTGTTCTCAAAATTCTACTTACTAATTGAAAGGTCTCATTATTTTGAAGCAATATACAAAGAAATTATAATTTCTCTCTTGAAACAACTAGACACAGCATACGTACGTGTCAGCAAAACAGAACAAACACAAGCCATGCTGCAATTCATTTCTACTCTCCTTCGTTCTGGATTTCCATCTTCCATAAAGTTCTCATCCAAGATTTGATCCTAAACTGCTCAGTAATGCTCGCTTTTCCTCAATTACCCCACTTGATTTCTTTTCTGACTGATCCTGATTTCATCTTATTGGTTGAAAATGCTGCCAACTGTCCAGGTTTTTATGTAACACCGTCTGGCTCTTAAACAATGTCAATTTTCATTCCTGTAAACTAATCTCTCAGCCAAAAGTACGCAAACTGTCACTAAAAAGCTGTTAATGACTTTTAATTGTTTTTACTAACTAAATCAAATTAATTTAACTTTGTGTTCCACTTTTCTACCTCCAGAGCCGTCAAAAGTTTTCATAATTTATACTGAAAAAGGGAACATAAGCCTAAAACTACCTAGATATAAACAAGTAGACCCTAAAATTGTATCAGAACTTGTGCTAAGGTTGAAATTTCAGCTTTACTTGAGGAAGACTATTTTAGAATATCACCTTCTAGGAAGCAAGAAACAACAAACCACAAATATTTTTTTGAGCTTGAAGAAATATCAGCAATTTGCTGTACTATAGCTAGGTGTAATAAAATAAATCTCAATACTAATAAGTTACAAAGGCTTAGCAAAAGACAGCAAATTAAATAAGTTAGGACTATCATACTAAAAGAAACAAACTAGCAAACTAGAAACCCATTCACATGAATGCACAGTGAATTTCAAAACTGTCTATGCCAGAATTTTTTCTTCTCTTTTCTGATAATGAACGTATTATCACTACAAAAGAATAATGTCAATACTTAACCTACTCTGCTATTCTTACTTGAGTGACCAGAGACATAAACTCTTATTAGAATTTAAGGCAGGAGTATTCGCTTGTGTGCTACCCTGATACTTTGGATTTCGGGAAAGTAATCCCAAAACAACTATGAGTGTAGCTCTAAGATTTCCTGTAACAAAGACAGCCAAAGACCAAAATTTCCCACATTAAAAACCATATTTAGCATCTGGGTGCTATAAAGAAAAATCCATATATGTTCTCCTGACTTGGAAGATAGTACAAATTTAATTAAGTGATCTGAAGACCAGCATACTACAAACTGGCCTCAGAATATCAATACCCTGCCTTACTCCAACTCACTTAGTTTTCAAGTATTTTTCTTTATGTTTTGATTTCAAAGTTTTCTTTTATTCCAGTTCTCACTTAATTTGACATTTTGTCACCAAGAATATCCTGTCTGAGCAGTTTCCCTCCACTACACTTCCAGTGATACCACAGTCAGTGCCAACAGTGAACAGAAATGTACACTCCACAAATATGTAACACAGGGCTGCTGCATGTCTTAAAGGTCAGTTTCTTTCTTGTAACAAAGAACAAAAATGTAAGCATACATAGTGCATGCACACTGCTGTCTAAACAGGCAGAAATCTTGCTTTATCAGCAAGCATCAAGGTATAGCAGTGGCAGCATTTACAAGTTGTGGGCAAATGCATGAAAGAAATGCTTAGCTTAGTACTGCTTTCTTACATTAAAAGAATAAATGAATGAATGAAAAGTATGGTATATTTCTTCATAGTATACTTTATCATTGCCAAGCAGAGATTTTAAGTAAGAAACACTTAAGGAACAAATCTTAAAGTGAACCGGATACTTTAAAACAAAACAAACACTTCAATAACAACTCCTAAAACAAATCAGATACTTAAAAACAAAACACACCAAGCCTCTAAACTCTGAATGTGTGTTTTGTTACTAACGCTTAAAGAGTAATTAAATTTTCTGTCTGGAAAATACACAACCTTTACCTAATGCAATGCACACAGACAATTCAGATATAAGCAATATTATTTTCTCTCTAGTTCCTCTCAGACAATGGAAATATTCACTAGGCCTGAGACCAAACAAAACCAAAAAAACATGAGTATGAATGGTGACAAGATACTATTTTAATGGCAAATTAGGCCTGCACACTTGTATAAATCAAGGACTGATACTTGTATTTTACCCAGTTGGTCAGTTACTTTGTTGAGCTAGTACAATAACATCAGGTAACATTGTTAAAAACAGACCTACATGCAAACACACCTTCTAAGGTCAGAAGGTATATTAAAATCCTCAAAGAAAAATGTGGATTTGGGCTGGTGAAAAGAGTAGCAAATAGGGTAATGCAATAAATTCATTCCACAAAGAAGATGGGAAAAGAAAAAATGTTTATTACATCTTAATATTTCTGATGCCTCCCTTCACAAAAAATCCTAGGGAAATCAGGAAATTGGTCAATCAGTGAACAGATGCAACTGGTATATATAGGGATGACCTTGCAGACATGAATGTACTTAGGTTTGAAACACTGACCTGCAGATAGAAAACACATATTTGAAATAGATATCTGCAAACTACAAAACACATGGAACAGTACAGAATTACTGAAAATAAACTTGTTCCTCTGACCTTGTAGAAATTTAAATTTACAGACTGGGAGAAAAAAAAAAAGCTGCCTCTATTCCATACACACAGAGAATAACAATTTGGATAGAATGCTAGCTTAAAAATCAAGGACTGAATGTTAATATTTAGCTAAGATTAAACCTAAGACTGAAAGTTATCAGTCGACAGCCTAAAACTTAGAACACCTGGAGTGAACTTCTGGCACCAGCACGGAGTTTCTCTTTTCTTGGGCCAATCACTCACTTTTTCAGTACAACGGGTATAAAACAGGGGGAAAATCCCAGCCTTGTTTTCCTGTGGTTTTTTTTTTTTTTACTTCAGTCTGCAAACTATATACAACACAAGAATCTAAATCATATTTCAGATGGTTAGGTGCAAAATAATATATGTGTTTAACCCTTGTTCATTTTAAAGGTTCATTTAGGGCAAGAGGCTTAAAGCTGTTCATGGTGAAAAAATAATGGAGGTGGTAACTGAAAAATGCTTTTTCAGTAGCCAGATTTGTCTAGCTACTTTCACTACTCTCTTGTTAAAGAGTCCACAATAATTTCTCAAGAATGTCAAAAAAATCAAGGAAATCAGAATGAAATTAATGTAGTAAATTTCTTATACTTACAATACTTAGTAGTAGCCATCAAAAAGCATTTATATATGGTACAATGGCAAAGAGATCTTTAACACAAAAGAGGCTACAATGGAATACCTTAAAAAAAAAAATCCTGTGACACTAGAAAGAGTTCAGTCTCATCAGCTTCAACTGCAACAGTTTACACATGAAGTATTTTGATGGGTGTACATACAAGAATTAAACTAACCGTCAGGAAAACAGTCCCAACAAAATTAAATGGATGGAAGGAAGGACCTGGTGTTGCTTTTCCAAAATTCAGAAAACTGTAAAATTAAACCTCACCTCCCCTTTCTCCCTCTTCCACCAATGCTGTTGCTGCTATAGTGGGAGAAGTCTCCCATCCAGCAATACAGACTTCTCAACTCCAAGATATCCTGGTTAGAGGCCACCTGCACTGGGAGCCCCCCTATGGGACAGGGATATTTGTAGGCTCATGAAACAGCAACTAGGAAATGTCCCTGCTACCTACAGGCTCCAGCCAGCACAAGGCCCTGTCAGGAGAGACTTCACAGGCAACAGGGGTGGACACTTGCTCCCAGTCCTGAAGCAGTAGAGACTATCTGAGTCATCACAAACCAGGCTGACCAGCTGGATCTCAAACAAGAAAAGGAGAAGTAGCAAACACACTGTTCTGCAAACACCCACAATCCCAATACCAAACAGGGAATTTAAATGACTGTTTAATTTTCAAAGTGTCAGATTTCATGGGTTTGCTTAGGAGATCTTTCCTGATCAAACCAGAAAAGTTTACTGGTCATCATTCCTGCTTCTATACGTTTCCTAGTTTGTCTATACCTCTCAAAACTCCCTGGCACTAGGATAGTGAGCTTCCTTCTGAGGTACAATACCACCAAATAAAATTGAGCAACCCATGCCCTGACTTTTGCTGTTCTGACTCATCTTGAGAGTAATGAAGTAGAGTGAGCTATGAATTTTGATCAAATAACTTCAAATACTGGTCACATACCAAGTTGCCAGTAAGAATACCAAAGGAGACTTCCTACAGGCATTGAATAATGCAGGCATTGTGTACCTTGCTTTTGATCAAATCTGGTAAAATAATAGCCGATGGGTTGCCCAGCAGCTACTATTCCTTGAAACATGGAAATGTATTCTGCTAGATGTTGTCCCTGAAAATTTTATCAGAACCATGCTGAAAAGAAATATAAAGCATTCTGACTCTTCCAAATGGCTGAAAGAACAGGTGACCTCTCAAGTATGCAGAAAATGAGAGCAAAACCATGTAACTTTCTCAATTGAAAGGATTTACCATGGATACCTAAGAGCAAGACGGATAATAAAAGTCAGCCTAAATTAGATGTCACGCACACTCTGCTCCTGGGATCAAAGAGGATAAAATGATTTTGAAAATATTTCCAGATATTTTCTTGTGCAGCACAAAGCTCCAGAAAGTTTTCTTTCTATAACTTGGATCTCATGTTTAAACATCTTACTGTTAGGGTTATAGAGAACCAAGGGGAGTTTGCTATTTAATCAACTGCTCTGCTTGTTTACCTCTTATTCACTTAAGACGAAAGGAGGCAGTTCTAGCCACAGGAAACATTATTCAGTTGTAAGAGCCTCTGCAGTATTATTAGACAGTGCACTAATTTATAAATCACTCTACATGATCAAGCAGGCATATAACAACATTTTAGATCAGAAAGCAAAAAATCATAGGCAATGGCAAAACCTAAGACCGCGGGAAATCCCTGAAGAAGTTTCACATAGAAAGACAACATTTTTCCTGCAGAAATTAACAGAACAGACATGACAAACATAGCAATGAACACATCCCTGTGTTAATCTCTGGGGTTTATTCAACTAAACTATTTTGTCTCTGACTACAAAAAGCTCAGTCCCAGAAGAGAACTGGTGCACTGCAGTAACATTCCGGCTGTGCCCACTTCAGAAAGACTCCACTAAGTAGGCCACCAATTTGGAAAAGTATATATGCCCAAAGTGAACTCTAAAGTACCGGACCAGGGCATCAGCACAGCACTACCGATGGGCTCGGGACGTGATTTCAGCAGGTTTCAAAACTCTGCACAAAAATGCGGGCCCGCGGCTCATCTCGGCTGTGACAAATGCGAGGTCTCAGCGGGGTGTCCTGCAGCCGCCCTGCTCTGCTTCCATCTGAGACTCCTCCTCATCATCACGCATCATGCTGTGCGATATGGGTGCAGAAGGTGTGTACGTGTCAGGCTAGGGCAGAAACCGAGGGTGAAAGAACCCGGCCAAGCAGAAGCACTCAGCGTGAGGGCCACGGCCAGACCCGGAGCGGCGGCTGGGGGCAGGGAATGCCGTGGCGCAGGTGAAGCGAAAAGCAGGACCTTCCATCGCTGGGGGCGCGGGTCAGCTCCGCGCCAAGAGCGGTCGGGAGAGGAGGGCGGGGGGCAAACGCTGCTCCCGGGGGCCGAAGGAAACGCGGGGCGGGGGGAGGAGACGCCCGGTTCGGATGGGGCGGCGCGGGCCGGGCGGGCGGGGGCTTTCCCATCCCGGGGGGCGGTCCCGACCCCGGCGCCCACCCCGGCCCGGCTGGCTCACCAGAAGAGCAGGTTGGCGCAGACGAAGCCGCCCAGGCTGCGGAGGGGCCGCTCCCAGCTCAGCGCCGCCGCGATGCAGCAGCCCACGGCCAGCCCCGTCTCTCCCAGCACCGCCGCCGCCCCGGCCCCGCCTGGCACCTCCGTCGGCTCCGTCTCCCCGGGCGCCGCCGCGCCGCGCTCCTGCGGGGCCTCCGCTTCGTGGGGCTGCGCGGGCACCGCCGCGCTCGCCATGGCTCGTACGGCCGCCGGGCTGCGGCTCGGCCGGGTGGAGCTGGAGCTGGAGCTGGAGCTGGAGCTGGGCTGGGGCCGGGGCCGGGGCCGGGCCGGGGCGGCGGAGGCGG
>VZUI01092019.1:77695-144030 GCA_013401135.1 Cettia cetti | reverse complement strand
TTCCCTTCCCTTCCCTTCCCTTCTCTTCTCTTCGTGATTTTCATTTTGCAGAGACACTTAAATACTTCTCTAAGCATCTACACTTCCTGTAAAATACTGGATTATGGAAATTTGCTTGGTTTGGGAAAAAGAAAAAAAATGGCTTTACTTTGGAGATGCCACAATTTAAGCAAATTGTGGGAAGTATATTGTAGTGTATTTATCACAAAAAAGTGTTACATGTACATTTTGTAAATACATATGTAGGGGAACCATTGAGGTGCATTCTTAAAAGTGTTGCAATGGATATATATCAACTTCAAATACTTTCGAGACTATGATGTGTTGAATGTTGTATTCAATGGATATTCAGAAGTCTGTAATTTATGTAAAGTTCCTTCTATTAAATGCAGTTCTTCAATGAAGCATCATCAGGATATTGATAAAATTTTTTGTTAACAATAACTAGATGTATGAAGGGTGCAAAACAATTCAAAGTAAATTTGTGAGAGTTAACTGGAATATAGTTTGGCTAGTTGCTATATCGTTCTCATTTGTTGTGGTTTGATTTCAGCACCTGTTTTTCCCCAGTTCTATGTATGTATAAAACACAGCTCATGATAGCACAGTGTGACAATTCCATTTTACTTCTGTGGCGAGGTCACTTACAGAGTTAAAACCAACAGACCTGGGATTGTGTCTGAAAGAAATAATGGGAATTTAAAGCTCTATGTACTGACACAAAATATCACAGGTCCATAATGCCTTACTGTAGAGCAAAAAAAATGTGAAATGTGGCATAGCAATAGTCATTGGGAGCTTTCATGGCTGGCTTTATCAAGGCAGATTTCAGCCTTGGTCATAAAGTACTGGCAGCATAACCTGAGCTACCCAGATGTTCAGGCCTACGTTCATAACCTGCGTACATCTGCCTGAGTGTTGTGACTGCAGGCCATAACTACATTGTTGTTTCTGAGTTCTGTGTTAACTTGAACTCAGATTTTTCAAGAAGATGTTGTTAGTGTATGTAATCAAGCAAAACAAACACTAACTCCATGTAAAACCTCAAGTCATCAGCAGTGTATGCTCTAGATAACCTACGGAGTCTTCAGCGCAGACCTGATGTGCTTAAAGACTGCATCCCAAAATAAGGTCTAGCTGGCAGCTTGGTGTGAGTACAGTCAGCCTAGAAAATTTGGAGAGAGGAATATGCCCACAAAATAAGACAAATTGTAAATAGCACTTATAATAATAAGGAATTAATCTCATTATTTGAAGTTACTACTATTTTTTACGTATAAACCACAGTAGATTGTACTGAAGTATATATAAAATTAGGGAGACAGATGGAAAACTTTTCTGAAAACAGGAAAAAACAGTGTTTATTTCTCCTCTGTAGGCTTTTTGCCATATAGTTACTTTATAATGTAACTATTAGGTGACCAGTCATGTTTTCAAGACTAGCACATTTTTTCTCACGTGTTTAGGTCACAGATAAGGACCAAACTTGATCTTGGATTAGCAGTGCTTTCTAAAAACAAACGTAAAGTAAGAACAATGATGTTTATGTCAGACAGAATCTTTAGCTTTTGTTTAGTGTATTTTTGTGTGGAATTAGTTTGTAAATATAGTTATGCTAAATAGATATATTCAAAGCAACTTGTCAGTTGAGTGAGCCTTTCCAGCAAAACAATTTCTAATGTTTCCTGAAAATGATGCTTCAACCTCAGCTTGCCATCACCCTCTTTTGCAGCTGAAGGAGTAACTAACTAGGTGTCCAAGCATTCCAAAGTATAACAGAAGATTTAATGGAGTGCAGTTTTAGAGCAGTCAATCAGTTTTCACTTGTGATATAGCAAAGTCAGAAGTTTCAAAGGAAAAATTTAAACTGTCGGTGCACATCAGGCTTTTTTCTAATATATGTATGTAGAGAAGGTTAAAGCCCAGCTTTGAAATTTGTTCTCTTCTTTGTCTGGTTCATATGCTTAGTGTTATGTTCTTCAGGTTTTGATTTGATGGTACAAAAGGGGATGTGTTGACTGGGAGGAAGGAAGGACCCTTTATCTCTATTTGGTTTTAATCTGAAAAAACTTCCATAAGATAATATAATATGGAAGTCTAGGACAGGTTTATCATTATATGACTTTTGAGGGCATTGGCTTCCAGAGAATTAACATTAGAATGAGCTGTATTTTTACCCCGGTCATCAAGGAGTGATCAATAACAGCAAAGAATTTTTTTCCAGATGCTGAAGGCCAGTAAGCTAGTTTCCTGTTTCAAAAGATCCATCAGTGTTTCAGATTCTATTTCACTCTTGTTAGAGGCATCTCTCTTCTATCAAGGCAGCTCCTTAATTGATTTGTTTTTCCTCTCTCCTACATTGTACTCGTCAACTCTCCTGAGGTTTGTGCTTATTTATTTAAACTACCCAAGAATAAAATATTAGGTTTTGAATGGGAAGATGGAAATTGCTGTATTTGAGGATACTTCTTTGAGAAGTAACATTGTAGGACTGTTAAAACATGGAAGCTGGTGCAACAAGCAAATGTTGATTTGACAGCTTATGTCCATGACTACAGAAATCCAATGGATATTAAGGATAACGACTTCACAAAACTTTATACAAAGATGGGATCTTGTTCATTTCTTCATCATCAGGATACACGTCACAGGTGTATGCAAACTGTACCATACTTCTTTACTTTCTTAACAATAAAGATTTAATAACACGGTTGCTAGTCTTTTATTGGATTATTTAAAATGTTTATTGAGGAAAATCATTAAAACACCTTATCTTTAAAACCAATTCTTTACAAGTATCGATTTAGATTTTAAGTTCAGTTTTGCCCTGAAACTGGTGTGATGCAGAACAAGTATATTGAATAAGACGGTGTTTTGGAGGTTATCTGTGCATGCCACAAAACATGGATTTAGTGGGGAGATAGGATGAGCACTGGGACGTGATGTGTTTCTGTCCTGATGAGTGTTAGGTTTTGAGTGACTCATAGTGACAGCTGAAACTTTACTGTTATTCATTTATATATATACCCATATTATTTTCCTTAATTTATCCAGATAAAATCACTTGCTGTGCTCTGTTCTTCATACCTTCAGATACTTATGAAAAGAAAATGATGATGGACAGCTGTAAAGTTATACTTAAAGAGTTTGAGATGTATTTTTTCAGTAAAAGTGAACATCTTAGTTAAGCATAACACTGATATTGGTCTGTAAAATGTGAAGTTCTTTATTGGTGTGTGTTATTTGAATATATTCAGTATTAATTGAATTATCCAACTCTTAAGTTCCTTGATTAAGTAATTGCAAACTAGTTTATTCTAAAAAATTCAATCCTTAACACCTGAGCACATATATATATATGTATAATCAAAGCTAAGAAATGTAACAAAATCGATTCCTTGCATGCACACATAGTAATTTCTTAATTATGGTATTCTTACTGTCAAGCAGAATTAATGGGAATTAATGAGAGTCATCATTCTAGCTTATATATCTCTATATATGGGTTTATTATTTCTCTTAGTAAAATAATGCTTTATTTGGTCCTTTTTTTTTATGTGCACTTGTTTATGAAGCTTGAACTAAAAGTGTGTGACTAGAGGTGATTCATTGGGAGAAAGGAAATTTAAATTTCTATATGCTAAATAAAGAATTAAAGTATACTGTGACAGTAAATTATGAGAAAGAGAAGAAGAAAATAGTGCTTGACTGTAGAACCAGTGGAATTTTATCTCGTGCTTTTCACTAAATTAGTACTCCCTTTCTATTCATTTGTCACTTTTATGCAATATTTGAGTTCTACCTTCCCTATGTCTTTTCAATACCTGCCTCTCTCATTTTCAGTCAAACCACCAGAAAATTAATTTTCCATCCAACTTGTTCAGAAAAGGGCACTTTCGGTGTGGAATTAATTGTCTATTGATTGTAAAACAAGGATGTTTTCTGTTTTTCCACAAGAATCTGGAACTTGGTTATGTAGTGAGAAAAAGGTCTATGCATTAAAATTGCTTTATCTTTTGTAAAAGAAAGATGGGTAGGCAAGGGTTGTTGAGTGAAAATGGAGGCTCTCATCATTAGGACACCTGAGTGCTGTCTCAAAAAATGTAATTTCCTCTTTTCTCTGTCAAAGTCTAGCACTGAGCATATCACTCAGACTCAGTATTTTGGAGATGATTGCTCAACTCCCTGACAAAGTTTGAATCCCTGAGCCAAAGCACAAGCAGAATAAAACTTTTTTTTTTTTTTTTTGTGTTTCTTTTTTCTCCCGAAGTAAATATTGTCAGAACATCTTAGAATAAAGTAGAGCAGGCTAATTGGGTCTGATAAAGAAAAGCTATGCTGCAAGTACAAGCTACAGACAGACCTGTCCCCTCTTACACTGGTGTTTGGTTTTCATGGGGCTAACTGTAGAGAGGTATTCAACTTGCATGCAGTGTAATCTTTGATGTCCTCTGCAGTCAGTGAGGACTTTAGGCCAGAAGGCCCTTTAGACCATCTATGTGAAATTTCTCTAAAAGGTCATAGACTTCATCCCCTTCCTCTGTAAAAAAAAATCTAAAAGCTAATTGGCTTAATTTAGTCAGTTAAGTTAAATATAACTAAATCTGGCCTTCTAGGCAGTAAGGTTTTGTTTCCTTTTTCTACAGTCTTCTGATCCTAATGCGGGATAATACCCAACTTTTCATTCATTACAGGCTTTCCCTTGGGGCTGTAAACTGTGTTAGTAGGTGAATGTTGCTAAGGGATTGTGCTGTTGAAGCATAAAGAGTTTAGGCACAGCACTGAACTACTATGGTATAAGATAAGGTTTGTTGTATGAGTGACAATAACTGATCAAGTTATATTTTTAAATAATTGTTGTATTTTACTTCCTTTTATATTAAATCTTGGAAGGTGTTTGGATGGCTACGTTTTATGGTTGACTTCAGTAGTCGTTGCTCAGATTGCTCAACTGTTCCTTCTGTTTGAGCCACAACAGCAGCTTGGCCATGTTTTAAGAGGATTGGAAAATTGATCTGGCATCATTAAAAACAATCAAACAAAAAACTCTGGCTCAGAAATGTTTGTTTGGTTGAAGCAGTTCCTCTGCCTGTTTCTTTGTGTGGCCATACATGTACTTGCCAGGATGACAAAGCAGGTGTGGAACGTCATTGGAGCTGTTGAGCTTCTGAGTGATGGCCACAGAAAAACAGTCTCAGTGAGCAAGCCCTGAGACCAGGGGGAAAACTCGGTATCCTGACCAGTGTTTGTGTTGGTTTTTCCCATAACGTTTCTTTGACTGGTGTGATACTTAACATTTAGGAGGCTGTCTATTCCCTGTCCACTTTCAACTGTGGCTACTAGGCTCTCTTCTCTACAGCTTAAACAAATTTAAGTGCCACAAGCCTTGCTTGCCACCACTGTGTTCTCCAGGAAACCGCTCATTCTTCCTCCTTCCTTTGCACCCACACCGATTTCTGTCGCTGGGTGAGGTGAATACTCATTAAGGAAGCTTCCCTAGCTGAAGGTTGCCCACTGCTTTTACAGAAATAGTTTTCTAGCAATTTATTGACTGGCCAAGGTTGAGATCCAAGAGATGCCACTTCAAGGGAAGAAACAGAAATATATGGTATGTTTGCAGAGAGACAGGAGAAAATAGGCTAGATGTGGGGGGATGGTTGCAGCAATGACTAGGCTCTGAAAAAAAAAAAAAAAAAAAAAAGAATCTGTCAAACTGCAAGCTTAATTTTCGGCTGGATCAACTCGCTGGACAGACTTGCAGTGTGACTGCACAGCTTCTTGCCCGTGGCTTGAGCTGACTCAGAGCCGTGTCCCCGGACTCCACCTTGAGGTCACGCAGCCCGTGCGGGATGGGCAGAGGAGCGGCGCTCCTGCGGGAGAAGGGCTGCGGCGGCCGGCGGGCGAGCACGCTCAGAGCAGAACATCACAGTGCTCGATGTTTTAGTGGCTGGTTGCCCTTCCATTTCTTGTGAAAATGGCAAAATGGTGCTTGCAAGAACTTGGGTTTCCAGTTACTTCTAAGTGTTGCAAAACTTACAATTCCCTGAATTTTGCTTTCATCATAGCAGTTGCAAAGCTTGGTGAAACTTAGTACCTTTAGTGTGCTATACAGGTAATGACAGTTTTGCAGAAGGGTAAGGTTGCATTTTCCTTGTCCACCTTGATTATACTGTAACATGCTCTGAGACTGTTGTGCAAACCCAGTTGGAAGATGCAGGTGACATAAAAGCATCGTTAAAAAGTATAATTTATTTCTAAGTGTTCTGGTTATTCACTGAGTGGGCAGTGGGCAGGGAGTGGGATGAGACAGGATGTCTCCTTGTAGTTGAGCTCTCTTTAAGCTGCATTGCATTTAAAATGCTGATATTCATAAAGATTATTTTTAGCCCCTCCAATGAAATTAAAGTTCAGAGTATAAGTGCTGTCAATATCTTTTGGGTAGAAAAACTTAGGCTTTAATTGCTTTTGGTTTCACTTTCACAAGCAGGGACAAATTATTTTCGTTTTGAGTGTGTTTACGTGAAGGTGGGAAAACTGATAAGGAAAGTAAACTGCGTTGCTCCCTAAGTCCCTCCAATATATAAATAAAAAAATGGTTAGGAAGGAAAAATATCTGTTAATACTAAAGACTACAAGGCCAGTGCTGTATTATGGAAGTATTTGGGAATATAGAGATAGTAATTGAGTGAGAGTTTAGAAAGCAGCTGAGTGCTTTAAGTGCCCCAAATCCAATGTTCTCAGGGTTTTTTTGTGTGTAAGCCCCTTATTCTGCTTATATTAAGTAAAGATATTCTCTCAATTATTTAGGTCTAGGTAATAATTAAGAAATTTATTATTTCTGTGTGGTAAATATTATTATAAAATACTAGTCTATGTGTTCAGCGTTTTAAAGACAATTTTATTAAAAAGATTTAATATACTTATTACAAATTCTGCGTTTGTATGCAGTTTGAAAACATAAAATAGCTTAAAATATTGGTTATCCAGGGGTGTAGCACACAAAAATTAAAATTGCCTGACTGTACATTCAGATGACTCATTGTTTTAACAGGTGCATGTAGCAATAAGTTATAAAGCTATACTTAGCTTCTAAAGCAGTACAATTTAATAGTATTGCCAGCCATTTACATTGGTCCTTCATTTAGTAAAAAAACCCCTAAACCAACAAATTATTAAATAAATAATTTAAAACTAGAAAACAAGATTACAGTCAGAAAAAAAAATCTATTGATCATTTTCTAGAAACTCAGTTCAATATATTAAAATTTATTTAGTTGCCAACAAGGTATTTAAAACAAACCCAAAACCAAACAGTGAACACTTTACACTACTTATGTGAAAATTACTAAGTCAAGTAAACTTTCAGTGTGCCAATTTTTGAGTGCCCCACTTTAGCAAGAGCAGAATGAAATTATAAAATTGTCCATTATTATTGGCCCTTCCACTCTTCCTCAGTTCCTATGTAGTTTTAACAGCCTAGATACTGGTTCATTACACTCAGAAAACAAGGAATAAAACATTCCAGTATTGATTTTTCACAAGATAAAAGTAAATAAATAAAGTATACACTTAAGGATAGAAAGTTGCCTCAGAAAGTTCTGTAAGGTCCATGTTTTTCTTTTTTTAGACGTAAGGCACATTTTCCTTATATTTATGTGATTGAGTAATCTTTCTCTAAATGTCTAGATGCAAAGAAACCATGCACTCTTAATTCAGAGTGATTATGCTAGCTGATGATTATTGACATTTTCTTGGAATTACTAATATGTGTAGATCATCACATTTTTCTGAGAAAAACAATTGTGTTGTCTTCAGTTTTACTCTTCTGACAAAGGTAAAATGATAAATAAGATCACTTCCATGAAAACAAACAGCACGGATTGTTATCATTGCTTATTTCAATGTTCTACCAATACTGGTTTTCTCAGTAATACATAATCATTCTAAAGGGATGATTTCCTAAAAACATTGTAATACAGATTTTACTGAAAATATAAAGAATGCAGTTTTGTCTCAAAGTTATATTACTTTCAAATAAAAGCTACTCAGGTATTTTTTTAATTCCTACAATGAATTATAAGTATGAAACTGTCATAGTGCAATAAGGCAGAGGTGAATATTCAAATGCATGAAGATTCAGAGAAAATGCCATGAACAGTAGTGGCTATTAGCTGTCACAAAAAAAAAAAAAAAAAAAAAAAAAAAAAAAAAGACCATTCATAGTAGATTATATTGATATTAATTATAAACCTTCTATCCATGAGGTTAAGAACAATATGAAAGTCCTCTTGTCTATTGAGAGGAAAAAAAAGCCAGTAACAACATTTGTCTACTAGATAGGAACAGTAAAAGTTGAGACAGAAATGCTGAAAAAAATATTATTCTATGGTTTTTTAAAAAAACATGCTGTGAGTCAGACTACTGTTGTTTCCTGGCCAAAATCTGGATGTTTTGTTCTCAATTTACAGTGACTTACAAATAAATATTTCTTTATTCTGATAGAAGCAAACAAATTTAAGTTTTTCTTTAGTCTACAGGAGACAGGATTTAAAACAAACGAAAGACTGCAACCAACTGAAGATATCTAAGGTATTGTGGTTTGTATTTTGTTTTGTGTTAGTTTTAGTTGTTTAGAAGTGTAAGTTAGATAGGATAGGCCAGGATGTAACACAAGTACTAGACTGGACAGGTTGATATTGATTGCCAAAGAATTGTGAAAGGTTGAAATGAGAACTGCTTAGCAGAAAATTAAAGAAAGCAGTCACCGCTTGCCCAAGAGTTCATGACAATTTGAACTGATCTGTACTTACTGCTCTATTCTGAGGCTGAAAGTTCTCATTGACAAAGATACCCATGTAGATATAGTAAGCTTTTGTAAAGCACCTGATTCAGTACTGCATGGTATTCTGACTTCTGAACTCTACCTCCTTGCTAAGTCAACATGGTCCATATCAAATGCATTTCAGACTGGTTGACTGATTGATCATAAAGCAGTAATTGATGAAGGACATTTGTGTTGGATTTTATAGAAGTTTTTTACAGCCCATTGCTTTGAGGATTTGGATAACGATCTGGAAGAAAATTAAATGTAATCTCTGGTAAAATGCATATGTGCAAAAATGGATGGATTAGTAAGTGTGAGGAGTGGTCTTTACCTAATTAATGGGGGTCATTTGAACATACATTAATATAGCTGAAGATACCTGTCCTGACTGTAGGGTCATACATGCAGAATGGAGACTGGTTCTTTGGAAAGGAGTAATTTGGTGATAAAATACAGCAGCTAAAATGCACATTGCAGTCTCTTGGTATGGATATTGGGGATCTCAAATGGAGTTAAGTGTGCTGTTACCTTGCTGTGTAGCTTTTAGTGAGATGTTAGAAAATTTCATCTTATTTGAGCTTAAAGTGGAAAAACTCCCAAAACCTAGGTGAATGTACAAAGATTCAGAAAAACATGTCAAGGACAATTAAAAACGTTAATAACAAGTTAGTCAACAAAACCTGGTGTACAGCAGGAGCCTGGAGAAGCTCACTTTGTGTAGTATTTAGCAAAGGTGACTGATGCCTGTAAGTACTTACATGGGGCAAAGATTTCAGACAAAGTCATCCTTTAGGTACACTAGGTTTTAGATGACAAAATGCAGGAACTCAAAGCTGAACTTAGGTGTATTACTTCTAAAAATTGAGTAAATTTAAAATTGAAGTCAGTTATCTATCTGAATAGCTTATTTAGGGATGTTCTGGATACATCAGGGAAAAAAAGGCTGTGAATTTTTCCAAAAAGATGCCTTTAGTTCTAGCACAATATGATGATCTGATGCAGGAATTTTGGAGTGAAATTCTCTCTTATACAGTAAGGCAGACTAAGTAATTGTTACTTACACAGGTCATCTACAAAATCTGGTTTGAAAAGTGTTTTCAGCATCAAAGGCGCACTGTGCTTCTTTGTAATGTGCGCCTGTGTTTTTGGTGGGAAGGCTGAATAAAGAGGAGGAAAGGGAAGGTTGGGGATGTAACAAGAGGATGTAATAAAGAGGGGTTTAAATTTTATTTTACACATAGAAAGGAACTAAGTATGAGATTTATCAAATCAAAATATGTGATCATCCAAGCAACACATATATCTTCCATGTAGCATTTCGAAAGGTTTTTGCATGCTAATCGTGTGAATTAGCAACCAGCTGGGAACAATACCCTGCTATTTGTTAAAGGAGAGACAATAAAGTTCTTCTAGACAGGAAAGAATCTACATTGTTAACAGATGACCTGAAAGTTCAGCTCATTGAAAAGGCAAATATTTTGACCAGGAGAATAATTCTTCCTGTGGAGCAGTATGAGTTGCTGTGCTAAAGCCGTACAGCTATTTTTAACCATGTCACAGCTATTGAGCTTAGTCTTCAATTTAGTTCATAAACAGTGTAAAAAAGACTAAGTAGGTCTTTATTTTTGATGAATGTAGAGGTGAATATGTCAGAATCCCCCTCTTCTGCAGTTTTTGTTTATTTTGTGCAATTTTTACATTGGTTTTAACAGTTTGAATGTAGATTTTTGTCATTTTGTTGTCACAATCTGCCACATTCTGTTTTGTTAAACTCCAGAAACTTGCACTGGAGTAACTGTGGGCAAAAGATGAAGTTGCATGTGAAATGAGGGTTGTTACAGTCTAGGGGGAAAAAGTGGAGGGTCTATATAGAATCCTTCTTATTTCCAAATGATACAGAGTTTTTCAAAAGTTTGTTCTTGAACACTTCTGTGGTTTAAAAAATTCCAGTTTTGTTTTGTGGCAGTTGTACAGGAGAATTTGAGTTCAATATGTAACTTTTGAGCTTGCCTACAGTCTTTCAGATGCTTGACTTGAGCATCTAAAGTCTTTATCAGAAAATCTTTGATTTCCTGAACTCTAGGTTTTTCTGTTTTAAATGCTGGGGGTTTTGCTATGATAAAGCTCTCTGAATTACGTCAGTGCTTTCCAGCAGTAAAGTTGTTGCCTAAATTATGTCTGCAAGTTAAGGTTCTTCACAAGATATGTTTGTAATATAATTAATGTCTTACTGAAAAATATTTGTAGGAATGAAATGCTGTTTTTAAGACCAACGTGCATTGTATATTTAAGATATCTCATTCTTCAAAGAATTAGACTGGAAAATGACACATTAAGGTAAATATATTTTAACTTCAGAAATGGACATCACGAACAGGTTTATGTATCTATATAGGTAGTTTTTTGTGGCAATCTTGGATGTTATTTAGTGATAGAACTCTTGAGACTGTGTATTGTGTATTTAGATTCTATATGATTTCCTTGGGACATGCTGCAGATTTTATGCTCAATCTGTGTATGTACATGAGTATGTGCTGCATTTTTTGGGAAAAAACAAGCATCTTATCTCTTTAATTATCATTCCTTTCAATGTGGAAAACATGTAAGAAAACATGACCTAAACAGGAGAAATAACAATGAGTTGCACAGAATGCAAAGCCCAATGAATTTTGTTTCCTTTTGCTTTTGCAGTTAGTGAGTTTACTCATATTATCTATCAAAATAGTGAAATTGGGTCAGGCCTAATCTTTTCCTTCTTTTTTCCACTGCTTCCCCACTCCAATGCTAATATTTGTGGGACAATAAAAAGCAGGTATGATGTACTAAGTTTCATGATAACTTGATGATTTGGTTGCAGGCTGAGAATAGACCAGAGTACCTTTGAATATTGCTCATGCAAATGAACTAGAAAGTGCAACCACACACACAAATGTTCCTTATGTTAGGGCACATTTTGATAGTTCACAGTAACTTTTTTAAGTAACTACTTTGACAAAGATCATTTGACTGACCAAAAAAGGTGATACAACGTAACTGAAATGATACAGATTCTGCTCTGTGATAGAGTTAATTGGCAAGGCATAAGTGTTACCACAAAAAACAAAACAAAACAAAACAAAAAAAAAAAACAACACCACCAAAAAAAACCAGAAAAGAAAGAAACTTCAAAATCAACATCCACCAACATTATGAGATGATTACTCTTGCTTGTCTGATAAAGACAATATAAACAAACAAAGTTTAGGATAGCCCCTTGTTCATATATACTAGATAAATCTAATAAAAACTTAAGGACTGTGCCTAAGCATTTTTTTTTCTTTATAGATTTTGTACCACATTGTAAAAATACTGTTATTTATGTAACAAATTGAAACACTTTCAATTGAGGAAATGCCAGAATAACAGTTGCCTGTTTATCCTGAATTCTCTTTATATCTAATTTATGCACAGACTGGATCATAGGTCTTGTGGTCAGGGAAGAAAACCATTTGCAGTCTTAATTGACAGAGAACTGGAAGGTTCACAGATTAGCACAGCTAATCTACCCTTTTGGATTAATTTAGTGGGAAGAGGTTCTTCCCCTTTGGTGCTCCCAGAGCTGAAGCATGAGCCATGAGCAAAAACCTGCCACGCTTAAGTTTGCTTCTTTGTCCTTATTCTCAAGGACTAGAGATTCCCTACATATTTCTGAGGCAATGTGTGCTGATATCCTGCCCTTTCCTCATCTCAGTTGGGTATTCCCTCTACCAACATGTATAGTCAGGATTCCATACAGAGACATCTTAGGGAGTTTATCCAGCTAAAAAGTCTCCCTCATAACCCCTAAATATTTTTTTCTTTTTTTTCCATCTTGTTTTGCTGAATAGGGTTAGTTTGAGGCTAGTTTTTCTTCCACAAATGGGTTCAGTTTAAATTTTGGTAATCTCATGCATATTACTTTACACAGCTGTGAAAAAGTATGCTTGGACTATTAATCTGCTGAGTTTCAGAAGCTGCTGACAATTTCAGAGCTGATATAACTTCTAAATGAGATTGCCATTGTAAGGAAACGTTGTTTGCCATTATTTCACTACCAACTTTCTTACAGTGAAATATCTTTAAAGTGGCATGAGAATTACATTAAAGGTATAATAACTTTTTAGTAGAATTACGAACTTTTTGTATTGCTTGCAAGCACCTAGGGTGAATTTGTTAATGAAAAAGTGGAGTTCTATCTACTTAAAACAAAAATGCAAAGCCCAAGTTCTCAATTTTGAAGTTAAGAAAACTTCCTAGAAATTTGACTTAAGACTGCCTGTTGTTTTATCACAAGAGAGCAGAGTCAAAGTTTGTTTCTCTTATAGGATTTGCTCTTTACTCTTTGTTTTTCAATAATTTTCTTAAATTAGCATATGAGGATCTGATGATTTTGTTGTTTTTTTTCCCCTTTGCATAGTGAGAAAATTTATGTAGTACAGGGACTACTTCTAAGTAGCATTGCTATGTTTCAAACAGTGTTGTGATCCAGTGGTACTGGTAAGGAGTTGGGAGCTTTTTCTGTACTATCAGACCTGTAATTCATAATAATGATTTTACTTTTCTTTGTCTACATGGGTTCCAGTTAGTGTGCTCAACTTCATGTTCATGGCATCAATTTTGTGGGCTCTTACCTGCTTTCTAGAAGCTATTGCTCCTTGCCTTTTGCCACTTGAACTTAAAAGTACTTGTTTTTAAGAGTGTGATATATTTCCTGCCCATATGGCTTCTCTTGATGTCTCTTACCAGGCTTACAAAACAGCAGCAGCCTGCTGTAAATAAGTATATTTACTTCCTTCTTCAGCAGTAGCTTTGTCAATGGAAGAGCAAGTCTACCCCAGAGCATTCATCACTGCCGTCTACCTGGGGTTAGTGCCCTCTCTGGTCTGCTGGCTGAGCTGCTCATGGGAGATCTCCTTAATCCAATTCAGTCAAATTGAGCCATGTTAGGAAAGATTTGTTATTTAAATTGCTTAAGCTGATCTAGCTTATTTTGACTGACATGTTTAGGGAGTTCTTATATATGCAGCTCAGCCAGAAGATTTGAGAAGTGGTAACCGTCAGCAGGATGTGATGATAAGCTGGGGCAGTGGGTGGCAAAGAGCAGGTCTTTCCCAGCTATGCTCAAACTGGTTGATGTGTACTCATCTACAGCTTGAAATTTGGGAACCTGGCTTTTCTTCATGGAGCACTCTGAAGTTTTTTGGGCCATTAAAAAGGAGAAGTCTGCCTATGCCAGTCCCTCTCTGAGTGCTCCCATTAGCCACAATTTCACCCAGAACCACCTAGAGCATATTGGCCAAGAGGCTTTGATTGTCCACTTTTGAATGACTCCTGCCAGCATTATTTCATAGTTGAACTAAAGTGCAGGTCTCCCTCTGGTGCCTACTTTGTAAAAGCACAAGATTTTATAATTGGGCTGAGCAATTGAAAACCAACTGTATGAAAAGAGAAAGGTCTCTTTGTTGTCCTGGTAATAACAGTTCTGAGAGCACTGACAGTAACATTAGACAGTAGACTAGTTTTTTCATTGTGGTACACAGTGCTAATCTACACATACATTCAGAACTCTGTAGTCACTGTCAGCTGCAGCAGTGCTCATCCTCTCCACCTCTTCTAACAGCAAAATCTTCTTTTTGGGAGGTAGGTTTGTTAGTTCGTGGATACATGAGTAGTGGATATCTGGATTTAGATGCGTATGTGGAAATAAAACCAGAAAATTTTCATCAGTTTCTAACCTTTTTCACTTTCCTACTGATTCCTTTTAGCTCTTCATTTTTGGGAATTAGGTGAACATTCAAACACTGATCTTTCTAATACAACCAGAATTTTCTGCTTTGATGGATTTTAATCTAATTTAAAACACTCCGCAGTTGGAAAGGCTCAGACATTGGTACATTGAGAGGGGCACACCACCACACATCCTCAACAAAATACTAAAAACTGATTTCATCGCTGTGGGAGGAATTTTTCATTTATATCGCCTTCCACTTCAGGCCCTCTGCCCCTTTCAGAGAAGCACATTTTGCATTATCAGTCCTACCACTCAGGGCTATCTGTGTGTAAATTTTCACATTCATATTCCCAAGAACACACAACACAAATATTTCTCAGAAAGATCCTGGTTATGCCATACATCAAAGTCCATTTTTGGACTTGGTACCTTTTGTTTGTAACTTGCTGACACAGAGGATACTTTGACAACACCTGCTATCAGCAGGGGTTTCTCAAACAACACAAGTGATGTGTATGACTCAATCCAGCAAGTTGCTATTTCCTGATGTAAGCCTGCTCTAAAAATGCCTCAAACAATTTTTTTGGAATACAGTTCTGGAGGAATTCTGGTTAATATTTCAGACACATGATTTTTTCATCCTTTGTTAGGAACCAACATGTGTCTAAACCCTTCCCTGGTATGAGAAGCAAAGCAACATAAAAGAACTAATTTGGACTGCCCAGGATGAGCAAGGTCAGGTTGATGCTTAAAAATGATAAGCTGAAGGCAGCCCCCCATCAGGTCACCTGTCTGATACAGTCTTACAGCACAGCCTAATCCTGCATTTGAAGCTTGCCTGGGCCTATCTCTGGGGACAACATCCAGCACAACAGCCTGCTTGACTGAGGCTTAGGATGCTTAGTTCTAAAGCAGAGGGACAAGGAAGCATGTGGAACAGGAGTTCATTGTGGGGAGTCCAGTCTTGGGATGTTCATTGCTGTCTATGTGGGGGACAAGCTGGCAGCTCTGGAAAGAAGCTAGGTGATCTTTTGACTTGCTCTTTGGAAATCTTCAGAGGGTGATGACAATCAGGTTCTTTGGGCGTCGGTATGGGGGCTGGGGTGATGTCAGCCTTTAGTCTCCTTGTATTTCTCTACTCCCTCTATGGGAAGTAATGTTTTCCTTGACTGTTAGGCTATATTTTTTGTATGTATTAAGTCAATACTGCAGTGGGAATGGAGGGAGGAGACATTTGTTTTTTGGGGGTTTTATTCCGGTGCTGCTTCCAGTGTGCTGGCTAATCTGTTTTTATGGCTGGATGTGAACCAGGTCCAGAAATTCAGCTAAAATATAAATATTATCCTTCTCAGCAGAATTAGTTCTATGAATGAGTACAGTTCACATCTGTTCAACACTATGCTAGTGTCCTTTGTTTTTCTTTAATTATTAAAAAAATAAAAAGGGAAGCAAGGAAGAGCAGGTAGCAGGTCATCCAGTGGGAAATGCTTTTCTGCAAGTTGCCATTAAAGAGCTTCTGTTCATTCCCAGTAGAATGAATTCTCAGCTTGAGCATCTGGATGTAACTGGTCCTTGTCTTGTTCTCTTGGCAGGTATTTTTCAAAGTTCTTTCATAGAAAACAAAACAAAGTGTTGAAGAAACTCTTTCACACTTTCCTTATCTACTTTCAAAAGGAATAAATTGGCCTCAAACTGCTTTGTACTTGTGTTGTTCTCCAAGGCAAGTCAGTGACCTCCTCTAAGAGCAAATCAGAGTACTAGATTACATCCTCACTGCTAGCACTTAGTACCTCCTTAAATTCTGCCCTTGAGTTTAAACATCCTCTGAAAGAAATACTGTCTGTGTACTGGTGGTAGCAGATGTACATGGAGAGGTGGCAAAAGATTGCATGGAAGGCTTTCAGTTTTCCAGTGGTATAAATAACTGTTTTGTCCTGGCAGCTCAGACAATTTATAATTTTTTTATAAGGGCTTTTGAACCTTACTCTTCCATTTCTTTCCCAAGAAAACTTCATTTCTTCAAGTAATTGCTTTAAGAATTTGTTTGTTTATAAGATTCCAAAGTGTCTTGGAATCAGAGAAACCCTCTCTAGAATACTGTGTTCTCAAAATGCACTCAGAGCTGTGAAGGAATATTGCTCAGAAAAGCTTCATAATAAAATAAAGAAGTCACAAAAGATTGATGGAAGGTACCCAAATCTCTGTCAGAGCCAGATTATGGTAAGTTTGATGGAATTTAATTGTCCATCTACCTGTTTATACCTGCACTAGGTCCTTGAACTGGGAATCACAGTAAATATTGCACTGCAAGACAAATAATGAAAACCATTCTTCTATGTTGAGAATTCAAAATCAGACCTTAAAATGGCTGCTAGGGGTGAAGGAGGTGTTCAGAATATATTGCACAACAGTAAAGATACCTCAAAATATCCAAAAGCTTTTCTTGAGAATAAAACAATATCTTTATGGAAGGTAATACTTAAAGAAGATGATAATTTCAATGCTATCCAGTTTCACTGTGTAGAAATAATTCTTGTTTAGCCCGAGAGAAAAGCTAAATTGTGGTGCATTTCTATTTCTCAAAATGGCCCTTTTCCTAATTTATTTTTTCAGAATTGCTTAAATTATTTTTAGACACATTCTGAGCAGATGAGTTTTGTGTTAGACTTCAGTGAAATTTGAGTGTTACTTGTAGTCTGAGCCTATCTGCTAGACCACAATCTTCACTAGAGTTTAAGTACTGTGAATACTGACTGAGTGTAGCCAGGAACTCATGTCTCAAACCACTGAGCCATGGAGCATCAGCCAGGCAGCTGCTATGCTCACCGTGCTGTAGCCCACTTCCTCATCCACCATGGTTTTCCAGCTTTTCCATTTGGCCATTTTACTCCTGCCTTCCACTCCAAGTTACTTGTAAATCTGTTATTGCATGCAGTCTAAAAAGTCACCTGCTTGTCTCTGATGACATTACTGCTGTACTTTCTATGTGCAACCTTCATACCCTTTGTGCTATCCTAATCCTCACCTTCTTTTCACTTGGCTCCTTTCACAGACACTGTTCCCTCTTCTCTTCTGCTTGAATCCTTATTCTCAAACAATTTTTCCTTAAGCCCTTATTAAAAAAACATGCCACCTTAAGAACTGAACACAGCAAGGGATTTGGCATTGTCTTTAATGTTCTTTTTCTGAGTGTACAGTATTGTTCCATTCTCTTGACCCTCTTGTCCTCTTTGCTCTTTTCTTTCTCTTTCTGTATTTTCAATCTTTTTGGATCAACGATGTAAGTAAGTGCTTACCAGCAGGATTTCAAGTTGTTTGTCAGGTGCCAGGCTGAGCATTTTCTTAGATTCCCTCTGGTGTCACAGTATGATCTGGTTCTTCTGAGTTGATGCATTAGTGTTGTTGGTAGTCAGCAAAATTTCTCTCAAACTTGATTGGTGTGATTGAGCCACAAGACTAAGTATAAAACTAGGTATTTAAAACTGAAACAATTTAGAATAAAGTAAATACTGGTGTCTTGCTAAGTAGTAGGATATCCATTTCTCTTTTCTAGGATATCCATTTCTCTTTTCTAAAAGAATACAAAGCCAATCTTACAACATTTACTTATGTGGAAAATGCATACTCAAGCAAACAAACCATTGTTTAGACTGATTTTTTTCCCCAAAAAAGTTTTAAGATATATTTTAAAAATTGTTTGTTTTCTCATATGTGAAACATGTACATGTTTTTTTAGGCCAGAAGAAGTTACAGAGGTGTACATGTATTGGATACACTTGAGAATAATATGTAAAAGAAGCACATGATCTGAAAATGGTTATCTGAACAAATCCTCATATACTCTGCTTGGGGCTCCTCATGTTCCTTGACATATTTCCCTGTTCATTTTCTAGGTTTTAATTGTTGTCCTCAGTTGTTGTGCATTAGCAGATCCTCACTGCTAGTCCAAAAAAATGGCTGAAACTGTTCTTTAAATTTAGAATTTGTTCTGAGTTTAATTTAGGCAATGTTTACTACTATAACTTCTCTTTCTCTGGAGAGAGGCTCAGGCAGTGAATTAATAACATTTAACAGATATAGTAACTGTTGTGTAGCTGTAAGAAAACTGAATCTGAGGAATTAAAAAGAATTATTCTTGACACATCAGTAAAGTAACAATATTATGCTAAATAAACAAAAAATATGCAGATTAATATAAAAATCTGAATATGTGATGATATGATGAGGTGTATTTTAAATAAGTATTTAACTTCATTGAAAAACTTACTTAAAATATGATACATGCATTTAAGTCTGAACTTTTTATAACTTACCAAGGTATAGGATACAGCAGAGAAATATAAAATACTGTTTGTTTTTCTGCCCTAGAACCTACATCATTGAATCAGTCATGGGCAGGTAAATTTAAGTACCTAATCCATTCTTTGCAGTATTGGCAAACCTTTTGTAGATGTAGACCTTCTTCATTTCAATTTATTCAGCTGTCAATAGAGTAACTTAATAAAAGCTAGGAAAATATTTTGCATTTCAGAAATCAATGTCTTATATATTCCTGTCTAAATAAAAGAATAGGTATGAGTTCAGATATTTTTCTTTCAAAATCTTGAAGCATAGACACAAATCCAGGTTCAGCTCCCTGCTAAGGATTATATTCTTAGAATAATTTAATATAAAATAATATTAATTGAAGAAAAAATCAAGTGTTTGAGTGCATAACTTATTTTTAGTTAAATAATACTGAAATAAACAATCAGAAATGTAAGCTTCATTCATTGTTGCAAAATTTTAGTTTACATCCTATTAAAAATAAAATTGAAATACTGAGTTTCCTTATTTCTTTAAGGATTAAGAAATATGCACTTCCTGACTGAATAAAAAAGCAGTTAAGTTTTTTCACACCTTTAACATCACACTGTGTTGTCCTGTTTAGAAAAACCTGCCAACTATGCTTAAAAAATGGTATTATCTCTTGTATAATTTTGATTATACAATACCAACCATCAAAAGTGGGCCTTTCCTTAAAATGTAGGATGCAGCTGCTGAAAGCCAGCAGAAAACCTTGATTGAAACCAGGATTACATCTGTAGTAGTCTTAGACTGGTTGGTTGGGTTAGGTTTTTTTGGTTTTTTATTTCCAGTGAATCTATTCAGCTGCTCCCATGCCTCTGAGTTTATTAATTCTTATTAAAGCACCTATCTGGTGCTGCAGGGAAGGGTATACCTGTAAAAAAGAACTGAACAAACTGAATCATAAAGGATTTGTTCTCGAAATGTAATGAAAGAGAAACAAAACTGGATCTTGACTCTCTGGTTGCTGCAGATATGGTTGAAGAGGAGTAAAAAAGATTATTCAACTGAACCAGAGAAGCAGCTCTCACTAAATTGATTTGATTCATTCCCATTGTGTGTGTGTGTCCTGCAAAGTTAAAAGGAGTAGGAAGGAAGGTGGGAACGAAATTGAGTTAAAGTAAATTTGATTAGTGGCTAAATGAAGAGAAGGATAGAGTGGGAAATGTAAATTTAAAAAGCAGGTTGAGCAAGAGCTAGATGAACTTTGTTCTAGCCCATTTGCAGTACCCGAATTCTACTTCATTTTCTCCTTTAAAGTTGGCCTTCTATTTGGTGTGGTTTAGTTTTTCTTACTCTTTGTCTGCAGTTGTTAGGTTGTGGGATTTTTTTTTTTTTTTTTTCTGATAACCAACACTAAGAAAACCGCACCAAACCCAATTCGAACTTAATTGAGCAAACAAATGTGAAGTTAACTCTCGTCAAAGTGTAGGATGACTCATGAGTCAGGAGACTCTTGGATTGAAAATGTCCTCAAATTACAGGGGGCTGGACCCGGGTATCCAGACAATAGAGGATGGAGCCGAGTGGCTTCCAGGTGCATTTAGTTGCAGCTTTTAGTCTGAGCTGAGCGGGGACTTTTTGAGGTTTCCCTTTTGACCCATCCCAAGCTCCAGTTTCCTGCCGTGTATGAGAGCTGCCATTGAAGTCATGAGGCGCTTCGGAGGGCTGGTGAGTTTTAAAGAAGTATGCGAGTATGGGGGGGGGATAAAAAAATCCTAAGTCCTTCTGAGATCAGATGAACTCCAGCGCTACTCGTAAGGAAAGGGTCTGGGACACCCTGGGGGTGGCAACAAGGGGACTATGAAATACTTTACTTGTCACGAAACTTCCCTTACAGGATAACCAGAGAAATCGTGATGTGATGTGGTGAAATGACCTTCTTTAAGGCTTTGACTTGATTTGCTGAATCGGTGGGAACATTGCAATACTTAAAAATATATTTAATATTCTGTGGGCTCAGTTAGTAGGGGTCAGTTGATTGTGGGGAGGAAGGGAGGAAAAGAGAAGAGGGAAGATAAAACCAGACTGTAAGACATATTGGGACAGTGGGACAAAATGTTCCGAAGGTGTATGCACAAGAACAGTTGTAATTGATCACTGAGTGGTGCCATTTCTCAAGAGTCATAAGAACTGTGAAATGACGTCAAGGAGAAGGGAGAGATTGCAATTCCAGGGAAGAGCTGTCTTCAGTGGGAGCTATATCTGATGCCTGCAAAGGCCATCAAATCCAACAAGGTCTCTGAGCTGCACCCAGCTATCCTTTTTAAAGACCTTTTTCTCTGGTTTGGTGTCATCATCTAGTTACTGTCGAAGTTCTTTGTTTTAGAGTAAAAAAAAAATAAAAATTCTCTTGCCTGTCAGCTGGCAGAAAAAAAAATAATTAATGGAAAATAACCAGTTATTTCCCATAATGACTAGCTTTCCGCTGATTGAAGTAATTGAAGTGATTTTTCAGGAGCTGTAATATCCTTATAATTGATATAAGTGGTGGGAAAAAAGTAATAGTGAAATTATGATGGCCTGTTTTAGTTATTGTTTATAATTTACCTGGAACATAACATAACCTGTAAGCATCTTTAGACCATCATTCTGTTCCATCAGCCCTAAATGGAGCAGCTAAAATTAATGTTTTATTGGCATCAGCTCAGGTGCCACGGAATGCACTTTTCCTGCACCTGGTTGCACCTTCCTGCCCCTCTGCCTGACAGAGATTTTGACCAATAGTGATGCAACATAATACTGGAAACAAAGTTAAGTTTAAAGTATTTTTTTGTTTGTTGTGACATTTTAAACCTGGATCTGTTTCCCCCACTAGTTTGTTTTGTAGCTAAAAAAAAAAATCCCTCTGCTAATGTTGGGGGGTGGTCTAAAGAGCACCAGCACCCATACCAGAAGGAAAATTGTATTACACACCATTGTCTCCGTTATCCTGGTGCTTTTAACATATTCTTATCAAAGCGTGTGTAGGGATTGTGTTTTAATTTAGAATGCAAGACTTTTGTCTTGCCACAGTTCTCTGGCATTGGTATCCCAGGTATGTGATTGCCTGAATCTCACCTTGTGTTAGAGTATGATTGAATTCCTTTGAGGGTGTGAAGTGCTGAGTCTGGGTGGAGCAGCTCTGGGGTCGGATAATCTGGGTCTGTGTGGTGGCTTTCTGCTCCTAAAAGTGTTGTGTTTTCAGGTCCTCTGCTTTGCCTGATAAGGAAGCTACTTAACCTTCAAACATCAAGGTCCTCATGAAAGCATTTCTACGAGGAGCTAGCCAATAGTTGAATTTCTGACAAACACGATTTGGGTTTTTTTTGAAGCGTTTGGGAGGAACCATTGAGGTCAGTTTGGGGGCATTTTTCTCGGTGGAAGTGAGTTGAAATTAACTTCTTAACAGTAGAAATTCTCATCTTTTTTGTAAGTGTTGACATTGATCTGACTTTTGATCTTTCAACCTGCATTATGCCTCCATAGTGTATCATCCTCAGGGTGCTGTTGTTTAGGAACTTTTGTGTACTATTTACCCAAAAGAACTGAGAGCTTCAGCCAAGTTATTTCTCCCAAAATGTGCAGAGTTTTGTCTCTTTTGTGCTTCCTGGATGGGCAGGTGGGGATTATTGCCTACATAATGTTAGGAAATGCATAATTTTCTGAGGTAGGACTTGTGATTCTCTGAAGAGTGGGGGGTTTAGGAGCTCCAAAGAGAGGCCATCATGTCAGCTTTTCTAAGAGAAAGAAGTTAAATTGGTTTTGAATTACATTGAGGCAGAGTGCATTAAGTTGCTTTAAATATCATCTTGAGATGTTACAACTTGTATCAGACAAAAAATGAAAACGTTTCTTGTGATTGATGGGAGAAAATAAAATTTGTAGAAGAATTGAAATTACTCATTATATCATTATATCATAGCCTCACTGATAAGAAAATACTTCATTAGAAAAATTCCTTAAACCGTTAAATTTAGTAAGTTGTCTCTATGTTGCTTACGTTTTCCAAACAGGCTCTGTAACTCAGACTTTAAATGTCAATGGTCTGAATGAAATGGAAAATAAGGGCTACTACTCCAGTTCAAGCACTTGATTGATCTGCTAGTGGCCTTAGCTTTTCCATAAAGCTTCTTTACCCTGCTGTCAGTGAAGTGTTAATCCTTATCTTTATACTTCTTAAAGATCCCAAGTAGCTTTTGATGTAAGAAATTATCTACTGGACTAGCCCAGAAATCTAACTAGATGGTAATGAACAGATAAAGACATTATAATAAGACAGCACAAAGTGAATCTTCTTTGGCATACCTTTCTTGTCACTGTGGAACAATAATTTAAGAGCTTCCTGAGTTATGGTCTGCACATAGTGTTTACTAATCTGTAGTGGATCTATAGATCCTGAATTTGTCTAGTTGCTCCACTATGCAATGAGGCAATAATTTCTGCGACTTGATTGTGTTTTTAATACTTTTTTTTTTCCACTAAGTATTTCCTGCTTTTTTGTTGTTGTTGTTGTAATGGGAAGTATAGGAAACATTTCCTGTTCATTTTCCTATTCATATCATACACCTCTTAACAGAAGAGTCAGTCTGTTCTGTTTTCCTTCTTTGGAAACTGATAGTTATTGCTACTTGAGATCATCTGCTCTCAAAAAAAAAAAAAGATAGAAAGACAACTGCACATGTGATGTGGATGGTATTTGAGTTTATACTATGCAGTTCTTGAGAAATTGAGGCAAACTTCAAAAATTTCTTTAATTATGTTTTGGGATTTTCAAAGTTGGAAAAGGGTCTGATTCCACAGATCAACATTTTTGTATTTGTGATGAATGGTTTACACAAGATGAAACCCACGGCAAACAGTTAGTATAAAAAAGTGCTTTAGGTTTCTTTGAGGAGAAGATGGGGTGAACTAAAATAAGTTTGGACAAAACGTAAGAGAAAAGCGCACTCAGGAAGCCATTGTTTAGAGGCTTTGACATCTCAGGCTTGTTTTGGCAGAGGATTCAGTTTTACGCGTAGGGTAGTGTAGCTCATCTTGCCATTCCTTGCAAGTGTCAGAAGTTTCAAAAAGAAGCCTCTCAAAAAGAGTATCCCCTGCTCCAGGAAGTTAGAGTGTAAAGTTCTCTTGTCTGTCCAGTCCCACCAGTATAAAACATAGGCATTTCCATCCCTTAGACATGCAAATTTTAAGTACTGTCAGCAGCACCTTAATTTCAGTTGTCAGTTTAGTAAAGTCTTGAAGATTTTCACTTTAACTCTGGATGTCACTGCTTTCATTCTTCAGAACTAGCTCCAAAGTCTTTGATAGAGAGAATCACAGCACTTTAATGTAGAAAGCTGTGAAGGTGTAAGAGAGAACCAGCAGGACTTATGCAGCAGCGATTTTGGGTGTAAGGAGACAGATTGAAACAGTAACTTTATGGCTGGCGGCAGAAGAAAGCTTAGACTGTTCCTAATATACACATTACTCAGCAAAAGGGCTGTTGCTCTCAAAATGTTAAGCTAAAAAAAAAAAAAAAAAAAAAAAAAAAAAAAGACAAAATATATTTGCTTTAGCAGTCATTGGTCTGTAACAATATATCTTTCATATCCTGTCATAGACTAGTGTAAAGGAAAAAAAGCAGCCCATTTTAAGTTCAGGTGCTGGTAGCAGGATGTCTCTAAGGTATGTACACACCACTGCATACAGAATCCTTTATAGAAATAAACCATTTCCCTCCAGATTTCTTTTTCAATGGGACACTGGGTGTTTATGTATAGTGGAAACCAAAATGAAAGCTATCCATCGGTAGCTTTATTCTTTAGAATTACAGAGTTGTCTGTTTCACTTCCCTTTTTCCTCCCTCCTGTGAGATGTCACAGACTTGTGGAACTGTCAGAAGAATATTTTCTTTCGGAAATCTACATCTGAGTATTTAGATTTAAATTTTTTTTAAAAGCGTGACTGAAATGCTTTTCTAGTTTGGAAGCAATCATGCTTTTTTTTTTTTTTTTTTTTTTTTTTTTTTTTTTTGTGAAACAGAACTCTGAATGAAGATTCTATTTTGGCCCTTGAATAATTATTTCTAAATGTGAGATGACAAGTTAAAATGACATTGTGCCTGTAGACCAAAAATTAAACCTTTTGCTTAACCCTTCTTGTGTTTATGGCACAAACTAATGTAAGTTCCTTGCAATTTTTTGTTTGTTTTCTGGATTGGAATGGTTTCATTTTTACTTATTCTCTGCTTTAGTTGTTAGAAAGCAAGGCTTCTTTAAACATGCAGTAGTCAACATAAGGAATAAAGAAAGGAAAGAAGAAAGTCCTAATACTTTCTTTTGACACCATATTGTACTTGATTACTGTGAAAAGATTCATGTCATAAAGCAAACAAAGACTTAGGGTAGAAAAGTTTTTGAAAGTGAATGACTTTTCAAAGCTCCGATATCCTCATGTAATTAAAGACATTTTAAAAACAAGGAGTAAAAGACAAACAGGCAGGCAAGAAATTGAAAGATTTTAATTCATACACTTCCCAATACTTTTAACATGTAATTAATTAGTCTTTAAGAATTCTTGATTATGCGTTTAATTATATATGGAACTTATATACAATTTGTAATTATTTTCATGCATATAAACTCAGTATTCAGTCTTTAAAGCGGTCTCCATAAATGTATTCCTTCAGGTAACTCCCTCACCTCTGAGGTTTTTTTTTCAGGTGTGGGCACCTGTGGTTAAATTTCCCTTCTGTCCATGACAAACTGATACAAACCATGCTGCTATGGAACTGCATCAATTTTCACCATAATTCCACATTATATTTTTCCAGAAAAACTTATCACTTCTGTATCTCCAGTTATCTTTTTCACCGCTCTGTCACACTTGTATCACATAAGGGGATGATTACACAATAAACCAGCTGAAAGCCAAAACAATTTGGATGCATTTAAGTTTACAGAGATTCACTCATCAGTTTTATTTGTGACATTGCTACTTTTTTGGAAAAGAAAGGTATCAGCTATGTTCTTCACAGTGACAGAGACAAGTTGTTCCAGATTCAACAAAATATGAAACAAAGATGTTTGTTGTCATGGATTATAATTATGAAAATTAGGAAGGTGGGTTTTTTTAAGACCTTGTCTGTTCAAGGGAAAAAGCCCTAAATAAATATTACATTCCCCTAGAAATTATGTATATACATTACTACCATGTCTTAAAAGATAGAAAAAATTAAAGAGAAAAACACTTTCTTAAAGAAAAACGTTCAAAGAGCTGTTAAGGAGTATTTAACTTTACCTAACACTTAACTATTTTATTTGAGCTAAAAAATTATTTCCCTCTGATGGCATGACTAATCTCACTCAATAGTATAAAAGTTTTTAACAGCTTTAAAATGAAAATCTAAATAAATCAGTCATATATGTAGAATCACAGAATGGTTTCCTTTTGAAGGAACCTTAAAGATCATCTAGTTCCAACCCTGTAGCCGTGGGGGTTCCTTCTTTCCTTTCATTAGTCCAGGCTACTCAAAGCCCTATCCAGGGGACAGGGGATCCACAGCTTCTCTGGACAACCTGTTTAATTGTCTCGCCATCCTCACAGTAAAGAATTTCTTCTGTATATCTAAGCCAAATTTCTCTTCTTTCAGTTTATGCTCATTACTCCTTGTCCTATCTGCAGTTCCTGATGAAGAGTCCCTTTCCCGCTTCCCTGTAGGGCCTTTTCAGATACTGGAAGGCTGCTACAAGATATCCAAGCAACTTTCTGTCCTCCAGGCTGAACTCTCCTCAATATCAAGACTTTAAAGGATCTGGAGGGAAAGCCATATGAAGAGTGGCTGAGACCACTTGAGCTGTTCATCCTGGAGAAGAAGAGACTGAGGGGAAATCTCATGGCAGTCTACAGCTTCCTTACAAGGGGAAGAGAAGGGGCAGACACTGATCTCTTCCCTGTGGTGCCCAGTGACAGGAATGGCCTGGATTTCTGTCAGGAGAGGCTTAGGTTGGATATTACAAAAACTTCCTTCACCCAGATGGTGGTTGGGCACTGAAACAGGCTCCCCAATGAAGTGGTCACAACCCCAAGCCTGGCAGAGTTCAAGAAGTGTACTGACAATGCTCTCAGGCACATGGTGTGAGTCTTGGGGTTGATGCTGTGCAGGGTCAGGAATTGGAGTTGATGACCCTTCCAGCTGAGGATATTCTATGATAACCTTCTAAGCCTGTTCTCTGATCTTCTCCAGTCCTCTTATCAACTTTGTGGCCTTCCTCTGAACTTGCTCCAATAGTTCCATCTGCTTACGTTGAGGGCCCCAGAACTATGCAGTGTTCCAGGCAGAGTCTTACGAGAGCAGAGTAGAGTGAGGAGTCACCTCCATCAAGCTTTTAGCCAATCTCCTTTTGATGCAGCCCAGGGCACCAGTGGCTTTCTGGGCTGTGACCACACACTGCTGGCTTGTGTTGGGGTTTTTTGTCAGCCACCCCCCTCTGAGTTCTTCTTCATAGAGTTGCTCCCGAACACCTCTCTCCCAGGCTTTGAGTGTTCCTGGGATTGCCCTGACCTGTGTGTAGCACCCTGCACTTGGCCTTGTTGAACTCCATGATGTTTGCACAGGCCCAGCCTGTCAAGTCCCTCTGGATGCCATCCCTTCCCCTCCAGTGTGCTGACTGCCTCACACAGCTCAGTGTGATCAGGGAATTTTCTGAGGGTGCCCTCAGTCCCACTGTCACTGGCAAAGATATCGACCAGCGTTGGCCCCAGGACCAACCCCTCAGGGACACCACTTGACACTGGTCTCCACATTGACACTGGGCCACTGACTGCAGCGCTTTGCATCTGGCCGTCCTACCAATGCTTTATCCACTGAATGGTGTGTCCGTAGATCTGTATCTTGGTGACTGATTAGTAATTATAAAACTAGCAAGGAAAAATCTGAAATTTTTGGTTACTCAAGTAGCAAGGTGTGGAAGACGCAGTCTCATGAGCTGCATGATAAAGTACGGTAGTCTGGACACAATTTACAGGAAATCCCTTTACACACATGTTAGTGCTTTGGATTGCATCTAAATTTGTGCGTTTGTTTTAGAGACTGAATTCTGTTCTCTGCACCACTACTGTAAGAGTAACAATATCAATTAATTTAGTTTAATTTTTAGTAACTATAGAGATAAGATGAAATCCTGTACTGAGTGTATTATGGTGCTGAAGTATTAAAAATGCTATCCGAAGTGATCACAGAAGACCTCTTGTATACAAACACATTTTTTAAAGTTATTCTTTAAAATATATTCTAGTTAACCACTAGGTATTTTGAATTTACAGATGGTACTGGGCATTGACAACAAATGACTAGATTAATTAGCACCTGGTAAAAGGGAAAGTATCTGTTCTAATGAAGATTCTGAATTCTAAATGTTTTTAACCATTTCTATAAACAGATGGACATTTTACAAGGAATTTGCAGCATAAATTCTTTGGATACACTGTAATAATACTAAGCATAAACACAAAAGTATAGGGAAAAAGGAGCTCTCACCTGTCCTTCCAAGCAAATTTTAAAGAAAGCAAAACATGCTTTTATATTTCAATGTTATTGTAACTGGGTTATGACAATCCAAGTATGATGCCATATTCTTGTAATTTGGAAACTTGTTTCTAAATAAATTATCTCTTTTTTATGGAGGCAGGGATTACCAAGGTTAGAAGTTTGGAAAACCAACCAGCTCAGCCTTTGCTGACCATACCATGAATTTGAAGACTTCTTTGTGCAAAGAAACCGACTTGCATTGCTTCTGTAGGAAAGAGGTTTTGTGAGGCAGTAGCTGTTTCTGAAGGGTTTTTCCCCACTGTAACACTGGCCTATGATGACTGTTTCTCAGTGCAGGCAACTGTAAATAATGCTTATATTGCAATGTGAAGATAATGTTACATAAATTTTTGTGTTCTCTTTGTGGTATTATTTCGGATACCGGAGTGTTTTGGATGGAAAAAGAGCAGTATGGCTAAGGTGTTATATATATATATATATATAACAGCTCTTAAGTAAAAAAGTGTTGACAATTACAGTGCGTATTTAAACTGACTTTAGATATGGAAAGATATAGTGGAGGGGAAGATAGATGCCAGTGTATTACTTGCTTAAGTCTTTATACTCCGTGCATATCTCATATTAGTAAATTTGTCTATTTCTTTAACAAAGAGGAAAGACAGTTGTTTATTCTCTACACTATAGAAATAATTTGAGATTGATCAGTGAAATAACTGAAGCAAAAAGAAAAGCTTGGGTCTAAATTGAAATACTTTCTATATAATAAAACCTGTTTGTGAACAGTTGCCATACTACTAACATCTGCATAGATTGAAGTGAACAGAATGATTTTTTAATTTTATTTTTAAATAAGTGTTATTTTGTGGGGTGTTTTGCAAATTACTTCAGTGTTGAATCTGGAGAAATGAGTAAGAGTTTAATACACCATTACAGTATAAAATTATGAGGAAAATAATCCTCGAGGCATATTTTGGAGAGCAAACTGTGATGTGGGATTAGGAAAAGCACTTCAAATAGCAATATCAGATTCACACAGGGACAGAGAGAAAGGAACATAAAGCAACTGAAAGTGAGGGAGACAGCATGAGAGGTGATTTTACTGTTTTCCAAAGAACAAAAGAAGTCTAGCAGGTGGATAAGGATACACCAAAAGTCAATATAATATCTATATCTGGAGGAAAATACAGAAAAATATGTTCTTCCTCTGCAAAAAGCATGTGATAGTTTGTTTACCATATTTTTGTAGTTATAATAGAAAGTTCGCAGATTATTTTATATGACATCTGTGCAGAGGGAAAGACTGGAATACAGACAGAGAGGGACATTTGTGCTTGTAGAAGGTAACTCTTGGTTCCTTTACTCTTGAGGAAGGAGTTTAGCAAGTTGCTGTATCATTTCTGCCTAAATGGAGATTTCAGTTGTGGTCCTTTTTTTAGGAAGAAACTCTTAACTATTCACAGACTTAAAAGAGCAGTGGCTAAATCTGCAGTACAAATAGTTCAGGTTGCTTTAGTATCTATGTTGTGACCTTAAAGGGCACAATTTTTTAAGTGTTTTTTCAGGAGTTCAATGGCTACTTCATGCTACAGCCACTGTTGAGGTGACGCTTTCTGGAGAAAAATAATGTTCAAGAAGAAGTGGTTTGAGTAAAAAATAACCTTTTAAAATATTTTGTTACCCATTTCTGGAAGCTGCAGGTGTTTTTCCTTATTCTACTTTGTCCCAGATTATGGGAAATATAAGATGCTTATGGAGAAGGTTTTTATATGTATATTGCTTCAGAAATTCATGTTAACCATATAATAGAGAAGTTGCTGCTACCCAGCTTTTTTTAAAAAAATCTGAATTGTTGAAAGATGAGTTTAATTACCTGAACAAAACCTGCTATTAGTGAAGCTGACATTTTCCAAGCCTAAAATGCTTTGCTTTTTCTGCTATGTTCTTCTTGCCAAAGCATGAGGGATTTTGAAATGGGAGGTGTTTTATTGACCAACATCAGAGCAATCAGATTAATACCTAGTGTCTGTTACTTTTAGTATGCATATATGAACTGATGGTGGATAGGATCAATAAGTAACAGAGCTTAAGACAGTGCATATTTTCAAAAGATAACAAAACCCAATCTTAGTCATCAATCGCTTTGATTTAGGAGTTGTGTGTTAGGTTGAGTAATTAGTGATTCGATGTTAAAATGTATGTAAGCATTAGATGCATTTCAGGAAACTGGTAATTGTTGGGAGTGTATCTTCATGCAAAGTACACCAGCAGGAGGTATATGTGTGTTAAAACCAATGATGTGGTGTAGGGTAGTTTTATTTCTGATGGACATGTTTGAAGGATAAAGTTTAGGAAGTTACACATACTGGTGAAACAAGGAAGTCATTTGAATACATACCTTACTGCAGAACTTGTGCTACTCATGTGCAATGTGCAGGCCTAGTAAAAAGCTAATAATGTGTAAAGGTCATGAATATTTGTATGTACTCTTAAGTCTTTTTTGTTGTTGTTGTTAGGAAGGTACACAATGGATGAATATTGTAGAAGCTGTTTTTATGAATAAACTTTACAACCTTGAAATTTGGAAGAATCTTTGCCAAGCAGAGTTACCAGTGATCCCACAGCTTTATTTGTACCCCACAGCCTGGTTACAAAAGCAAATTGGGAGCGTGTCGTCATGGAAGCTGCAGTGATATTAAATAAGAGATGAGTTCAGGTTCAGACTAAAGCTGGAGAGATGGAAGGACTTGAGACTCAAACCAGAGAAATACCTTTTTCCATCTGGAAAAAGTAGTTCATCTACTAATAAATTTCTTAAAGAAATGTGTCACAACTAAGAGGCAGCTGTGCAAGCACTGAGGTTGATTAATTAGGGGAAGTTCCGTATCACCAACTTTTCTAGATCAAATGTTGAGAGAGGTCCTATTGCTGGCAAAGTGACCAGGGACTCACATTCCTCTAGGACATGTTAGCATTGAGGTAAGGAATACAGAAGGAGCCAGCAAAGAATGTTGTTCTTAACTGTGATCGAGAATTGTTTAGCATGTTTGTATTAGAAAACAAAAATTCAGTCATGGTCTTGTATCCAGGAGCTTTATTTCTTATGGAAATAAGCTTTTGATGCAAGGGTGAGGGGGGCTGGGTAGGAGGCTGCAAGTATGTATTGTGCCTTCTAGGATGGAACAATTCCAGAGAAAGCTCTTGCTACTGTATTTAGAACTAGCATCCAGGACCTCTTAAGAGGAAAAAGGAAGAAGATACTGCTGATGAATAAGCTTTTAGGAACTGAGATCTGTGTCCCTTCTTACTGAGGTTTGGTCAGGTCTACATTAGACCTGATCTACAGTAGCAGACTTGTCACTGCTGCTTGTGCAAGCAATAGGCTGCTGAAAAGCCTTGTTTGGTGTTGGTAGATGACACTGTTGTAGAATTAAATGAAATTTGGTAACTTGACTACAGCATACCAAGTTCACTCTGCAACTGTCCTATGATTTTCTTTTTCTTTTTTTTTTTTGCTCCTCTCTCTTTCCCATTTCTGAAGTTTACTTAGCTGTGACTTGGTGTTCTCTAACATTTGGAGTGCAGTTTTGCTGTGATCTACTCTCTCCTTAAGACACTCTTTTTAGATAAAATATTTTGAATCTTAATCAGTCATTTGTACTTGAGCACTGTTGAAGGTTCAGTTTCTCCTGCTTTGAAAGCAAGTCTGTAGTCCTGATTCTTCATATTGACAAATTCTTTCTTTGCTACTCTGTATTATTCTCGCTGAAGGACAAAGTGACAATATTTCTCTTGGCCTTATCCTTTAAGTAAATAGTTGTCAAGGCGTTGAAGCTCTGAGGTAGTTTTAGATTATATCTACATTTTGCCAAATGATCACACTCAAAATATGGGCATCTTTGGGTGAGAGTTTTTCCTTTCATGTTGCCAGAGTTGCCAATAATAAGTATGCATTTTGGTTTTCTATATTTGTTTATTTAGCAAAACATTGATAACACCAAGTTTTGGACCTTCACTTTTTGTACTGCAGTGGAGAGATACAAGCAAGAGAATTTGGCAAGTGCAGACAGAATATTTACCTCTGGGAAGAAAATATCCAGGATTTGCCTACTGGCATGTAGTTTTTACAAATGAAGATGGGAAGAATTTCCTTTGGTGTTCTATATGTGGGTGATGCTAAAATCTAGTAATGATAAATATTTAGTAACTTAATAACATAGTAATACTTATGTAATAGCTTTGACTGCCAAAAATGTGTATCCTAAATCCAATGCTAGTGGTTTTTAATAGTTTTTTCTAATTAGGACCTTTTCCATTTAAGATGATAAGACTATTTGATGCTCCTTGTTCTTATTTCAAAAGGAGGAAAGCAGTGCATGTTTGGTAAGAATCCATTGTTGCAGGTGTTTGTTTATATTATGTTTGTACATATATTAACAGCTTTGCATGGATTTTATTCTACTTTTGTGCAAAGTAGAAAATGTATGTCTGTCTTACCTTAGTGTAAATGAAAGGTTAGAACGTTGCAAACCATGAGTTGATAAATTGAGATTAAGATTTTCTAACCATTCTTGCTATAACTAGGTGACTATAATTAGGGTAAACCAGTTGATGAATTCTGAAGTAGGTTGTAACTTGCATCACACCTGTTGTAACTATTTCTCTGTAAATTGTATCTGGAAAGATCTGAGATGCTGACAGTTCAGCATCATTCATCACTGGTGACTCATGAGGAAGTAAATCTCAGGCAAACTGTTTATCCAGGGAGTTAATTCTCTAAAGCAAAGTGACTTTGTCACAAGTCCTCCCTTCACACACGTTTCCCTGATGTCTTGTATGGAAAAGGCTTCTTACCAAGATTGCTTTCTGATTGTGATGTGCACTTTGAATATGTCATAAAGGAGTTGCACATGCAATGGTCAGTTTGTTTAATGTAGGTACGGGGTATGAAAACTTTCTGAAATGCTTTTTCAGGAGGTGACTGTGCAGCCAGGCATGGCATGCACCATAGCTGTGAGTCCCTGGAATCACTGGCATTGATAAGAATGCAGTAGTTTACTATTTTTTCTATTGTCTTTGCTAAGACCATGAAAGGATGTAAAACTTAAAGCTGATGAGAAATAACGAGCTTCACTGGGACAATTGTAATTTTATAGGCAGCTTGATTAGAAATTTATATAGAGGCTGAATTAAAATGTGAGTTATAACCTGCAGGCCTCTATATTAATTGAATGTTACATACAGATAGCCTCAAAATTAGCTCTTGCATGACTTGTGTCCAGGAATCCTAAAGGAATGGACAGCCTTTGATTGAAATAGAGCTTGGGAAAAGGAGAAATCTTAATATTTGTTTTAGCACAGCTGTTAAATTTTTGAAAGGAGGGTTGAGCTATGTAGTTCTCTTTATTGCACTGCTAGCATGAAGAACCACAGGAAGTACATTAGTCCCTTGTGGGACTCCTGCTCATAGACATGAATGTTTTCCAACCTCAGTGCACACACTGCTGCCTCCAAAGGCAGTTGGGAGTGGCTGTGGATTGCAAAGTGATGATCCTGCATGAAATCATCCTGCTGGTCCCAATTGCCAGAAGACAGTCGAGTTGGTGGACTCTGTATTGTCAGGCTTGGGCCAGATCAGGTGTCATCCCTCATCGCAGAGCTGTCACAAAAGCAATACAAAAGCTGCATCATCTGCTGTAGCTAATTTGACAGAAAGGCAATAATCTCCCTGCATCTGATTCACATTTATTTTGTACAGCTCTGGCTTCCAGGACAATATATATATGTAATACAACCCTCACCATGGCCAGTCCTGTACTGTACAGACGCTCTGGTCAGTCATGCCATAAGGATGCAGCAGCTCAGTTTACAGCAATTCATCGACTGTTAATCCAATCAGTCTGTTCTGCTAATCAAATCAGTCAGCTCCGGGAGCATGTGGCAGCAGGCTTATGTGTGCTCTCCCATGCTCCTGTCAATGGAGCTGCAGTGAAGATGAACTCTTGGGTTTATATGGTATCCTAGTGTAATTTTTTAATGATGCTGTTTGAACTAAAACCATACAATATTGGTTTTTTATATTCTTTTTGATACAGATTTTGATATTCATAGTGTATGTGTTAAGCTGTTTTTAAAATTTCCCTGCTGATGCTAACTGCAGTGAGCAATACTCTGACTTGGCCTTAAGTCATCCTATGGGGAATTATGCATTTTCTAATAAAATGTATACATTTAAGATTTTAGTGCACATTTTACAGACCTTCAGGTGTGTTTTGATGTCCTCACCAAATTTTTTTTTGAATAAACATTTTCCCAAAACTCCTTTAAGCAAAACATGGCAGTTAATGGGTTTTGTTTGGTATGCTGCTATTTATTAGTTGATTTTTTTAATGTAGAGTGCATTTATTTTATTTACAATGAGAGGTATTTGAATACTGTTTATCGTTGACTTCTGGAAGATTTTAATAAATGGAAGATACAACCACTTGTAAACATTGCTGATTGCTTATGGGGGATCATTTAGGTCCCATTTGTGTTTGAAATAGTTTCCAGTTTAAGAAAGAGTGACTGTTCACTTGTAGTTCATACATATGTCATGTAAGACTTGTACTTATTCTAGCTTTCTGTTTCTGACTTGGGGAATATCTTCAGTAGTAATTTGGCTCAAGTGGAGAAAATCAGACTGAAGCAGTTAGTGCTGTGACCCTCACCTCTACATATTCTGCTGTGCAGCATTTTTATTTTGGACTAGATTTAGTGGAGCGTCTCAGGATCAAATATCCATGCCACTACATGTATTGAAACTGCTCAGAGGTGTGACTTGCTTGGATCTGTGTGCCCCCTTAGGGGTTGAAGTGTGACAGATGTGTTGGTTCATTTCCATTTCCAGTTTATATTTCTCCTTAAAGAATCCACATCCTGTATGCCAAAACTGGTCTGTGAGAAAACCATTCCACAGTAAGGAGGAATAGTGCAGAGGAGGGAAGGATTTGCTTCCAAATTGCACTACTGCTCAGAACAAAAACAGTAATGTAAACATACCCTTCAGCTAACAAACCAAGGCCTTCTCTTATATTTCACAGAAAACAGATAGAGTATGAAGTCGAATAGATTCTATTCTGTAAACTTTAAATTAATTTAGCCTGACGTGAATGTGAGAACATTATGGGAATGCACAATGGATTTATTATAAACAAGGCAATACTCACTGAATATTTACATGCCCACATGTGTTAATTTTGGTCTTTCTGGTTTTTGTTGCCTTCCCACCCCCTGACAGATGTAGCTTTAGTTTAATTTATTCAAATGTTCAAAGTACGATCTTTTTAATATATATAATATACAGTGACTGAGAGCATGCCTTATATTGAGTTTACAGATGTGCCCAAATTATAATGCTTTAGATTGAGAATATTCTTTTGAATTTTATGCTTACTTTTATTGACCTGGGCTAAGGAGTTTTCATCAGGGGTTAAGAATGCATGTCCTTTTCCTGACAATGAGGTTATGGACCAGTCCAGCCTGTAGGTGTTTGTTGTCCTTTGCTGAAAGTTGCCGTCCTCTTAAATGTGTCAGAAAATACCGCATATGTGGCAGCTCTCCAAACCAGTTATTTCAGGATGCCTACATTAACTCAGGTGCTCTTAATATCTAAACCAGGTCACTTTGACAGACCTGCATTAGGGAATAATTACAGAAGAAGGTGTGCTGACAGATGGGGAGGAGCTGTTGTCTCTAAGCACAGGTCAGGGAGGAGGAGTTGCAGTGTTGCCGTTTTCACCTGGTGCAGCTGTAGCCAGACAGTACTTCAGCCTGCAACCATATATTGCTTTTGTTTGTTTGTTTGTTCATTTGTTGTGAATTTTTTTGAGTGTAAGTTCTGTATAATTTGCTAATGAGAGCAATTAAAATCCTCAGGGAGGGAGAGCGGGCATGAACCAATTTTACTACCTTAATGGAAGGAAGGGAGATTTACCATTCTACAGACAGGAAATCTCAGGTATAGTTGTGGTGGGTGGGATTATAATTTATGCATTTTAGCATTGGATTATGCCTCTGAGCAGCTCATGGTTTTTCTGTCAGTTCTTCTGCTGCCTGAGTTTTTGAGTGTCATTGATCAGTACCCTCCAGGTGGGGAAAGTGATAACTTAGCATGCTGAAATAAACTGGGGATGTTATTTTTTTGCCACCCAGGTAGTTTGCCTGATAACTTTCTCTCGCACCTGTTTTATCTCTTTTTATGTTATTTTGTCTACAAGACTTGAAAGCTAACCAATAATGGCAAATCCTGCAGTACAGAACCTTTTGATCTCTAAAAATAAGTACTACCCCATGGTGCAGGGCATGGGACACTGTAGAAATGGAAGTTGTCACAAAGTACTAGTCAGGTTTTTTAGTGTGATTACAGCAAAGGATGTATCCTGCTCCCAGCTCTGGATGAGAAACACTTATGTAGCTGTTATCATCAGCAAAAGTATTGTGGCAGAATATCCTGAGCACTTTTTCAAGTGCTTCTAGGGGAGTCAGATTAACCAAATTGAGTCAATCCAAAAAAAGAAGTCCCTCACTAAAGCTCTGAAGCTGGATGATTAATTGTGTAGCACAGGTTAATTGTTGTAATTTTTGTGCTGCAAATAAAACAAAAAAAAATTATTCAAGAAAAAAGAAAAGGATTATGAAAAAAAAATCCTTTTAATCAAAAAGAGCAATGTCAAAGTAGGTTTTGTTGCAGGCTTGGACAAACAGCTAAATATAACTGTTTTCTTTATGTATTTCTACTTGCTCCATAAATCATCAGGTTAAGAATGGATTTTATGTCTCCTGTTCTAGAGTTTATCTGTTATCTCTGCAAGGTATCTGGTTTTTTGGATGAGAGGGATGGCTTCCTACTTGAAAAGGGCATTTTTCTTAATGGGTGGCCTTTCAGTACAGAAAGACAGTGGTAGAACTTTGTGCTCTGAAATTGATGCTGTTCATTACAGAGATTTAGTACTAGAGAATAAAAATACCTTGGTAGTAGTAGGGACCTTTCTCTGAGAATCGTGCTCTTAAAGTCTATTTGAGAAGGTCAAGAGAGGCAGAGAGGATAAGCAAGACTAGCACTAACTGCTTTTTTGACAAGATAGGAAGCTTGGTTCATGGGTTTGTTCTAATTTTTAATTTAACATTTCTGACTTAATATTTGAAGGTCTTTTTACTCAGTCTTTACTAAGCTAAGATTGAAGGCATGTTTCTCCACTGTGACTTTCTTCAGCTCTTGGAGTTGGATTTTCTTGTAAGATGTCTTTAAATAGTTTCGTGGAAAAACAAGTTTCATTTTCCTTGGTCCTTGGGTTTTTTTGATCCCAGTAACTACAAGAAAGTTAAGTAATCAGATTAAAAATAGTTTTAATGTATTTTTAGATTTTAAATAAAATGTGGACAATTTATATTGCATGCCTCTCTGTAGAATGCCTTGAACTGATTAACAAGGCAAAGGTGGAGCTTGTTTGTATTTGATTCTTATTTTTGTGTTGTTGATTTGAGTTGTTAAGTTTTTTTAAGACCTATGCAGGCAGCTGAGTAGCATCCTGATGACACAATATACCTGCAGGGTATCACATGCAGTAGGGTATGTCCTTATATTGCTGCTGATGTTATAATAATAGTAATCATTTAACCTTACTGTTGAAAACCAGGGAGTACATTATGATAGCATGCCACATATGAAATTGAGATGCACTCTTACGAAAATCTGTTGTCAGCAGTCATGTGATTTGGTAATGGATCATAAACCATATATGTACACTGTTTATATGTGCACCATATGTACTTGTCTTTTCCTCCCATCCTTCTAAACTATTCTGTCAACATTCCATTTGGTTAATGCCACTCCAGTAAATGTCACTCTTTCTTCAGAGGTTCTTCTAGGTAGGTGTGATCTTAGCTTTTATGCATGGTTTTCATTCATGAAGGGCTGGGAGTTAAATTAATAAGTAATAGGCTAAACCCCAAACACATGCTGGTTTTTTTTTTTTTTTTTTGATTACCAAAAAGAAGAGACAGATGAGTAAGAAAGCTGTATCTGTCCCATAACTGAAATGAAGTGGGATGGAGAATTTACCAGAAGAATCAGCCTGGGTAGGAAAAAGGAAATAAAAAGGGGAAGCCCTAAGACTAGCCTTGCACTTATATCTTTTTCTGTAAAAGAATTCCCTTTTCACAGGATTAGCATGATTGGCATAAGTTTTAGTCCAAAGCATTAGCTTCTGTCCCTGCAGCTGCTGCTGTCTGCCTTGCCTGCTTTACCCCAGTGCCTGAATTCCTCCAGCCTGTGGGTCCCACATGCAGTTGCAGAATGTGCATGCTTAATACTTGTGACATAAATATCATCTGTTTGCAGATAAGTGAAGCATGGTAATTTGTTCAAGTATGTGTATCAAAGGCTCTGGCAAAAACAAATTCTCTGTTTTCACTAGAAGCCTCTAAAAAAATTGTCTGAATTTGCCCCACCCAGTTCCTAAGATGTTCCATATTGTCCCTGGTAGCTAAAGGTTAGCTCACTCTAAGTAAGAGATTCTCACATATGCCTTATGCTAAGCAAGCAAATTATTCAAACAATATCAAATTGATAAGTTTGGTAAGGTAAATACACTGTATTTATACAGCATATTTAAACATGGCTTCTATATTGAGAGAGGGAAATCATGTCCACATTGAGGTTGGTGCAAGAGCTTCTCTGAGGCCAGTGCTGATTGTTAATTTTAATATGTCATATTCAGAGTCTTGTGCATGCAAAATACTTAGTGAAAACCAATTTTGGTATTCTAGAACATGTGTTTGAGATAAAAGTAACAATCTAATGTTTAAAGTGAGGGGTTTCCAATCAGCAGTGAAGAGTATAATTCTATAGAGCTATAGTACAGAATTCCAAAATGACAAGACTATTTTATAATCTGTCTGTACTTAACAAATTATTTACAAGAGGTCGCTGTCTTGAGTTGTATATCTGCCCATCCTAATGCTTATTTTTGCTTTTTAACAGGTAGAGAGAATTGTTGACAAGAGGAAAAACAAGAAAGGAAAAACAGAGTATTTGGTGCGATGGAAAGGATACGACAGCGAAGATGATACTTGGGAGCCAGAACAGCACCTTGTCAATTGTGAGGAATATATACATGAATTTAACAGACGCCACAATGAAAAGCAGAAAGAAAGCACGTTAACCAGGACAAACAGGACCTCTCCAAATAATGCCAGAAAACAAATTTCTAGATCTACCAATAGTTCTTTTTCAAAGACATCTTCTAAATCTTTAGTTATGACTAAAGAACACGAGTCAAAAAATAGTCAACTTTTTTCTGCCACACAGAAGTTCCGGAAAAACAATTCACCATCACTTTCTGGACGTAAAAATATGGACCTTACAAAATCAGGTATTAAAATTCTGGTGCCCAAAAGTCCAATTAAGAGCCGGACAACAGTTGATGGCTTCCAGAATGAAAGCCCAGATAAAATGGACCATATAGAGCAGGATCAAGATGACTCTGTAGCACCAGAAGTAGCAGCAGAAAAACCTGTGGGAGCTTTGTTAGGACCTGGTGCAGAGCGTGCTAGGATGGGGAGCCGACCACGGATACATCCATTAGTGCCACAATTGCCAGTGCCAGTAACAGCCACAATTGCATCAGCATTAACGATAAATGGAAAAGGTAGGTGTACGAGTTGTCATTTTGGTGGTGATTTCTCATTTGACTGGGTTTTTTTGTGCTTTTGAGATGCAGACAAATTACCCACTCTGTTTCAGCCATGCTAAATCAAGTCTGGAGAGCTTCATTTTATTTTACATAACTATATAACTACAAAGCCATTTGGAATTTTACCAGCTTTTGGATTTCCATGCAGAGATTTATTGGTATTTGTTTTTTCAAAATCACTGTAAGATACATCTGTGTTTGCCTTGACATTGTGTGGTACACGTATTTAGTGTACCATTTCCAGATATTACATCATTGCTTTAAGTCTATTTAAATAGGTCAAATTTGATATGAATATTAGAAGCATTAATTATGGGAAGAGATGAATGGTGTGAGGAGAGATTCTTCATAACAGTTTATATATCTTTTTTGTTATAAATGTTGCCTGGAGAAAAAAACAAACAGTGAGAGTGATGTTGCTTAAAAAACAAAGTTAATAAGCTTTGTTTCTGTGAAAATTTGAGCCAGTTGTGGAAATATTTGAGCCAGTTGTGGTATGCCTTCTGCCTGGATTGAAATTTGTTTTCATTATATTTTATCAATATTTTGTTGTTTATACCTCATTTGATATTAAGCACTTATTTAGGAGTGGTGTCTGGCTTGCTAGTATCTCAGTAGATCACTGATCAATTTGTACTGTAAAATTTGTGACAACAAAGTAACCCAAATTGCTCTTCTAGGAGGGAGCTCTTTGTCCCCCATCCAGCTGAGATCCTTGTTTAAGATTTCTTGGTCCTTATTGTTGTGCCCCAAACCTTGTTCTTCCATGGCAGACTCAGTTGTGTGGTCACAAGTGTCCTTGTAAGCATGCTTTTGAGGCTAAATTTCCAAGCTTAAATTTTCAACTAAAGACTAAAATAAACAAAATGCAGCAGGTCAAATGTGCAGGTATGCTGTGGATGATGGCTTGCTGGAAAAATTGTCAGGAATTTTTCAAGGACTGGGCCTGCCAAAAAACACACTTAAAGACACTGTATAGGGAAAAAATGCACTGAAGACTTTGGGAGAGTTTTTGTTGGTTACCCCACTGTTGCTTGCATTGAGATTTTCCGAAAGAACAGCTGCAGCTGGAGAGGTTGAGAAGCGGTGGACAAGGGAGGAATGTGTGCTGCCATGTCAGGTCATGGACCAAGCCATTTTGCTGCAGATGAACTAGGTAACCATGGCAATGCACACACGGATGCCAGGAATATCTCTTGCTTTGCATGGGCTAAAGAAGGAATGCAAATCTCAGAGGATGTAAACAAAGCTGAAGGGGAAGATGCAAGAGATGCCAGGATGAGAGTTCTCTGAGTAGGTGAGGCAGAGGAGTTTTCACACGGGATGGTTTTATGATAATAGGCATTTTGGAGTATGGTGGGGTTCCTAGTGAAGTGTTTGGTAAGTTCTGCCTTTGGTGTCCTGTTCTTTGCCTCATGGCATCTAGGAAAATGAAGGACTTTTTTTGGGCAGATCAGATTAAGTAATTCCCACCAACCTCTCACTTTGATAGTAGTGGTATGGCAAGGGCCCAGTCACAGGGCATCAAATGGACACAGAGAGGCCTACAGAAAGAAGGGAGTGACACAGAGGGTGTTAGGTGAGATACATTCCTGTTTCACTGCCATGTGAAAATTTCCTCAGCTGCCCCCACTTCCTTTAACTCTTCCTAGGCATTTGTCTGGGCAACTAACAAGGAAAGCTATTGATTGGCTCTAGGGATGATAGCAATACAAGAGTTTTCTTACACTTACACGTTCACGAGATCCTAGGATGTAGATCAGAAAAGGAGAGCCGAGGAGATAGTCACAGTACGTGGTTGATGAAACATACACAATATGTTCCACCTTCTGTCTGCTGCTGGAGGTATATCAGTGCATTAACTGAGGCTTTCCCTGTCTTCCCTGATACACCACTGCCAATCCCCACGCTGAGCTGTGCAATCTGCTGGGAAACGGATGCTAAACGTCCATATTTATTGGGATTTTATTTTGTTCACCTACAGCACTTTTGGGGGTATGCTTCAGTCATGCAGTATTTCTGTGATTATAAAACTTGGAAAAAGTTGCAAAAGAAAAATACTTTGCACTTGTATCTGACATCAGTCTCTCTTCCTAACTTTTCTTTGACGTATCTTCCTCATGGAAGCTCAGGCTCCAACTCAGCCATTATGCATGGCCTGAGTGGATTTATTTAGGGAGAAGCAAAGAGAGCCCTGTCTTCCAGAATTCTCCTGGCCTTGGAGCTTCCTGAGCTGGCACATTTGCTGTCTTTTCACTCCTTGAAGATGCACTCTTTTCCTTGCTGCTTTTATTTTTAACTTCACACTGCAACTCATTAAAAGTGTAGTAAATAGGTGCTTCCCTCCCCTGCATGGGGCTGCTGCAGTTCAGGATCCTGTTTTGCTCCTTACTCAGGACATTCCTTCAGTCTTAAATGGACACCTCATCACATTTTCAGCATGACCTCGGGAATCGTATATCATGAGGGGTATTCATTGCGCAGAAATGCATCTTCATATGTACCAGATCTGACATATTAATAATGCAGATGATAGATCTGGCATTTAGAGCACGCTTTCCAAACTTCCCACCTCCTCTGCATACACCTTCTGTTCATTTTAAGAATTCCTACTATCACTTGGAGGATGCTGTCAGGAAGACAAAAGCATGTTTTGAGAAATAACTTCTTGCTTGAGCTGGTTTAGGAATTTTTTATCAAGATGTTTTTGTTGGTAAACTGAATTAGTCAAAACAGAAAATCACTAGTCATAAAGCATAATTTCTAGAAAAAGATATATCACACTTCCAAAAAATTTTAGACAGCTTTTAAAATTAAAACTGAATTACATTTTTGAAAGTAATATTGGAAAAATAATTCAAATTTTTAACATGAAAACAGTGTTCCTAATTTTGAGTATATTGCTATGACTTTTTGAATAGTGTGACTCAGGTTGATCTTGAAGTCCTACCTCAGGATGGTGAAACGCCTCAGTGTTTAGTCTGTTATTTGTTTGTTTCCCCAGCCTTGTATTACCTTTTTTTTGTTTACTTTGTTAGAAAGTGCATACCAAAAAATCCCAGGAATGTGTATGCATATGAAAATACCATGACAGCAATTATTGGGAAATATTAGTGTCATTGTAGCACCTAATCCTGCTTTTCCTGAGACAAACTTCAGTGGTGCAGTTCGTGTTCCAAAACCTTACATTCTCAGAAAAGGCAATCAACAAATATCTCTATAAATATACAGGGGTTCTGGGGAAAAAAATAACATTAATGGTTATTCTGGGAGCTGGTGGTCTCAGCACACTGAAATCCAGTCTCTATCAAAAAGAATAGCATTGTGTTGAATGTTCATATTTTAAAGGCTTGGCCTTGAAAACTGAGTCAATGGAATAATATATGTACAAGTCTTACAATTAGGGTGATGTATAGAAGAAGTGAGGACAGATCACTGAATTGAACATTGCTGTGATTCTGGTATTTTGAAATATGTGGTGATCGTCAGCTGTTACTAAGAGTTAATAACAGCAATCCTAAAATAGATGAACAAAATAGAAAGACAACACCAAAGAAATGAAACATTGTGGAAAAAATGTTAGTGGCACCTACAAGGAAGGCACATTACTCAAAACTAGGCAAGACAAAAAGTCTTTGTGTCTAACTACAGGTTCTGATACCTTAAAAGTTTCTGAAAGTTCCCTTCATCAAAGTGCTATTAAAAAGTGTCTTTGAAATCTTATTGCAATGGTTTCAGCATAGTATGGTCATAATAACCGGGGAAGTTCTATTTAATGAGTGCACAAGAAGAGAAGCTGTAAAGGGAATCTGATCTGTAGGTCACACAGGGCTAGAGAGTTGTCTTGAAATTTTAGAAAGGATCATAAGCCAGGGAAATACCATTTCTTGGCAAATTCTAGTATTTTTTATTCTGGGTAACCCTATAGTTGCTACCATTTTTATTCAGCTAGCAATATCCAACGTATGGATGTAATTGAGAATAAATGCCAGAAGAAGGAAATTACAGGCAGAAAGCCATGCAAAGCTCAAAGCCTAAAATAAGGAAGAAAAGCACATCTAGCTGTATATGTTGTCAAATCTAGAATAAGGCAGGCTGGTGCTGGTGTATGGGAAGAGAAGAAATACAAGAAATGCAGTGAATTACATCAGCTGTTAGTCAGACAAGCACCACCAGTGTGCACAATGGCATTGGCATCTCCCTCCTTGCACGTATTAGTTCAGATGAACAACTTGCAGGAGCAGCAGGCTGACAGTACAAAGATGCTTGCAGCATAGCACCCTTCAAGGAACAAGGGTGTCTGCTGATTTTTTAATTGGATAATGGTGCTGTTTTTATCTCAAAGTAGTGGTATTGTCAACAAAAGAAAAGCAGGCATCAGAAAAAAACCCTAAGAAGACAAGGCTGAACTTAGGGGGTTTTTTTGTTACCTGTTCTCTCCTTTCCCCAAAGCAGCTTATGGGATTAAACCCACAGATTTGGAAAAATAAAAATCTGCTCAAACACCAAAGGAAAATAGTGTCTGTTTGGTTAAGTGTCTGATAGCTTTAGTCTCAAAAGGAATCAAGCAAGTGTGGAAGGGATTATGGAGGCCGCTAGAACTGAGGAGAAACATCCGTTCTCAATGCAATATCAAGGCCAGCTGAAAGGAGTTCAGTCCCTCCCTGTTCATTAGGATGAGGGGAGCTCACACACTTCCCTCCCAAATTCTCCGGGTTACTTTTTCAACTCTGCCTGTGTGTGCCTGGGTGTTGAACTCTGCATAAGGAAAGCTCTGCTGTCACCAGTGTAACTGGCCAAGCTCAAGAGTCCATGGGAAGAGCACAGCACTGACAGAGCTGTGAACCACAGAGTTGTCCAGATGGACCACAAGCCATGCATATAAATCCTCTGAGAAAGCAGAATTAAGAGAAGAAGTTGATTGCTGTGAATTTGGAGTACAACAAAAGGAAAGTTGGGATGATGTGTTATAGTTTGTTTGGATTTCTTTTTAGCATCATGAAAGGACAGGAGCAGCTTTGAGCCCTCCTTTTGTTAGTTGGGAGATTTTTTTGGTTAAGTAGTAAAATGTGATTCAAAAAAAGAGCCCTAGGAGAAGAACTTCCTTTTTCAGTGTGTTTTGTACGTTGCACTTGGATGGTGGCTTGATCTCTGCTGAGTGATCTGGAAAGCAACCAAATATTTTATTAGTGCAAACAAAAGCCTATGAAATGGGTTTAAGTCCTTTGCAAAGCCCTCTTTAACTTCTGAAATTACTGGTTAAACTTCTTTTTCAAATTCAGAAGTTTGTAATTTTCCATCTTTGGTTATGTATCCATTTAGCAAATCATTGAAGAGTAAGGAATAACACAGTTTTCATTTAATCAAGCTTAAAGACACCTTTGGGTTGTTTTTTTTTTTCTCCAGAAGCTGGCGTTTGTTTCAATTTTATTTCTTAAGAATTCACATTATTGTGTCCCTTATGCACCATATTGCAACATTTTAACCTAACATCCATTTTTCCTCCTGTCTTAGAAAGTCATCTTCTTCAGCTTCCTTTATCTTAACTAGAAATAATCCAAATAGTTGACAATTTCTTGTTTATCTGTATTTTCTGTCTTAGTATAAATGCAAAAGTTTTAAGCAATATGGTAGAGTGCATGGTCTATGTCATGTGGAACACTGATCTGTTACTGTTCTGGTTTTTTGTCTTCCCTGTGCCCTATTGCTTCTGAGTTTGTAGTACACATTATTGTTACCTTACATGGAGCTCCAGGGTTGAGAACTTGCTGTTCTCAAAGATAAGAAAATCTCTTATCTTTAGAACTGTATTGATTTATGTCAACAGATTATCATAATAATAGTAATCAGGATCTAAGTGCAGAGTTTGCTTTCATTTTAAAGCTTTATTCCTGAGAAACATAAGGCATAAGTGACTGGTTTCTTTCCTTTTCTGCCTTCTGCCATTCTCCAGTATTCAAAGTGGAAATGTCTCAATTGGATGCTACATTGGTGTAGACTTTTAATTCAGCTGAGCTAGTATAATATGTAGTTACTTTGAAAAGAGTGATCCCTTTCCTTTCCCCAATCCCAGGTATGGGAAATATCTTTTCATATATGATTAATCATATATAAAATCATTAATATGACCTAAACAACTGCTTATTTTATCAGCCTTTTGAAAGTAATAGTGAGGTAGAGGATGTGTCCCTGGGGAGGGAGACGGACTTATACTATTTTTCCTTTCTTAATTCTGGAAACTCTGAATCAAACATATTTAAAAAAAAAAAAAAAAGAAATAAAAAAGAAGAAGGGTAAGAAATTTCCCAATAAATTCTCAGTTTGGACATAAAAACCGCAGCCTAAGTTGCTAGAAAAACTCCTGTGTTGTTCTCACTGTAATTTGTATTACAGCTGTAGCCCATTGGTAAACATAAAGCTCATAGTTGTGCAGTTCCTCTGATGTTACATCAGTTTACATAAGCCGAGGATTTGGAGTCTCAGTCTCTCTTGACTGACCGCTCAGATGGGGTCGGTAATGATCTGCCATTACATTCTCCTACAGCACGTGTGCCTACCTGAGGCAAAACTAAATTCTGAGGGCTTTGTCTGACCTGCTGTGCCAAAACTTAGGACAGATGAAGCACAATGAAGCAGAGCCTCTGTTTACAAGGCACCCTTTCAACCTACTTTGCATACATCTGCACAGAGAAAGTATGCTGAAGATCAGACTGAATGATAGAACAAAAATGTTGAGCTAGATACTTCTTTTTAACCCGACATTGTCAAAATTGTAGAACTTCAGGGCCGCTTTTGAAATGTGAAGCGCACTCACGTGGTGCCTTTTGCAGTTGTGCCTGGTAGAGTAACCAGCCACTTCTTTTGTCTCTTGCTGTTTCAGTTTTTGAAAAAGTTTCATCTCCCATCTCTGTTAAAGATGTGAAGTGGATGGGACACATGTTTGTTAAGGCAGCTGTCTTGAATCTGTGTTCTCTTGAAAAGAAGATTAATCTTAATAGTTTTATGCAAAAATCAATTTAAAAAACTTGATTAAAACAACCTTAATGTGGTTTGTGGAAGATTGTCTACAAAAAATAAAGTCAACAAAACATCCTCACAGGGAGACTGTTTACAAGGGGATAAAATATCATGCAATTAAAACAAAACTCTGAAATAATTAGTTTACACCACTGCTTGTGAAAGAGAGAAGATAGATAGATTTAAGAAGATGCAAAACTAAGATTCAAAACCAAGGGGTTTTTTAAGGCTGGCTGTTGGGATAACAGTTGGATACAGTCTTGAATGTTACAGGTGTTCATAAAACTAGCTTTTATTTTTATGTGTATATATATATGTGTGTGTGTGTGTGTATATATATATATATATATATATATATATATATATATATAATATTGCTCTGGAATAACTCTACTTCCTACCCAGACAGAGACATTTCAGTGGCAGACTCAAGGTGGCATAACCATGATCTAGAGCTGCTGCTATTGTATTACTAACAGCAGTTACTGATAGTAATACAATGAAATACTGTTATTTAAAACGAAATAAATACAGAGGCTATATGTTTGTATAACTGTATACATTTTTTTCCAAACAAAAATATGTACATTATCTGCTACACATACCATTTATATTGTAAACTTGTTTAAGAACACACACTGAAATGCATTAGTCCACAAATTATCAAACAGTTAATTCTTTAGTAACTCTTTTCTTCTTTAGTAACTGTTTTCTTAATTTTGCAATCTTAGAATGCATAAAAAAAAGCTTTTGTCTTTAGTAAGTGTATTTTAAAATGCTTTAAAGTTTATTATATTTTAGACACCTTTAAGAAACAAACACAGATCATAAACATTGGCACTTTGAACTATAGTATTCTAAATTTAAATGCATCTGAAAACTAGGAAGTCCTAAAATTTAATGTGGAAGAAGAGGAGGAAAGACAGCATTGTACTGTTTTATTAAGAATTCTTTAAACATCTTATTGAAACATGGATAAAGAAATACAGACTATCATCTATTTTCTTTGAAAATATTCCTTGAAAGAGGCAACCAAAGAAAGTTAGAAGTTGTTCATCAAAAGACTGCTCTGAAACTGACTGGAAAGAAGGAAAATAGAATATACTTAGTGGTTCATTGTAGTTGTATCACGGGATTGACAGTGCAATCTGTGTTTATTTGTATTTAGCGATCTCTTTTTAAAAAACGTGTTGCAGGTAGCAGCAAAAGTACAAAACTTGCAGAGAAAGACTTAATTACTTAAGGTACAAGAAAACAGAAATTTCAGAGGGACATACCTAAAGCAGGAGGCTAAATGAAGTGCTGAACAGCAAGAAGATAACTTGGGCTGATCATTTTTCTTGCTAGCTCCTAAACAAATTTTTTTTTTGTCTGGGATGCAGCTAGGAATGCCTGAGCAGTATTGGCCTAATATTGGACTGAAGAAGCTTTCAAGGTTTCTCTGTTTGTCACACACATTTGTTATTACTCTTCCAGCACTCCTGGTGTACAATTAACTTGTAGATAACATGTTGGCTGGCACAACGTGTTCCATGCCTTAGCACTGCCATCCTTTGGATTTCAGCTTGAATTCCTGTGTTGTTTGAGATGGGCTAGAATGAGAGGAAATGGAGTAAGTGGCTGAAAAGGTCCCTATGAGAGGTGTCCCAATGTACTTCCAGTGCATACACAGTTGGGGAATCTAGGCCAAGCCGTTGGTGAAAGCTGGTACAACAGGAACAAAGAGAATATTAACTCATTCGTTTAAAAATCCTGTGTCTAAAGGGAATACAGTAAATATTTTGGAGAAGAAACAACTATAGACAAAATACTGACAGATGTAGTTGGAAATTTCTATTCTGGAATTGAATGAATAAGACAAGTGGACATCTAGAGAAATCAAAGGGCGTCAAATTCAAAAGAGATACAGCTTTAGTTGTAGCTTCCATTTAGTCCTGAGAACTCTTTGCTAAAACATGCTTGAGTCCAAGAGAGGGAGGTAATGGCCATTTAAAAAAAAATAGGTATTTATGAGGATAACGGGAATATACCATATTTATAGGCCAGGTGTAGTTTTACAAAGAATGTAAATTCTCTTTCCTCAGAATAAGAAAGTTTTTTGTGTCATATCTGAAAATTGTCATTCTGTCATTTTTACATGTTTTTCTGTATCGTTGGCCAGTATTATTTATGGAATTATTCTCTTAAATATTATTCCTAGAATTAGCTTTTTACTGTGCAGATGTTCAGAGATTCTAATGTTCAGGGCATTCTAATGTTCCAGGGCATCAGGGTACACACTGGAAAAGCAGTGGGAAGGTAGAGCTCTGGTCTGGTTTCTGCTGAGGTCCTTATGTGAAGCACCCTTCCTTTACAAAACTTGCTCATAGAAATGTATAAAACCATCATTTTAGGGAAAAAAATATGTTTAAAAGTTCAGATGCTTTAGGTAAACAACACATTGTCATTTGTCCTCTTTTGGTTTGTGACAGTCTGCTCAAAACCCCATCCAGTGTAAACAAAATTATTTTGTTGTATGCTACCCTCATACACTGGTTTTCTGGATGGGCTTCAAATTCAGTGGGCACTTTTGAGAAGTACAGGAATGTGTTGGAAGCAATAGTAAATGCAAAGCTTATTTCATCAGACATGACACTTTACTGACAGAGCTAATTTAAAAACAGTTTTCAGCAAACAGAAATAATATCCTGCCAGGACTTCTCTCAAAGTCTGTAAGTGTGTGAAGATGTCTTTGTGGCAGTGCAGGGTCTTTCACCAAGGAATTCAGATAGTGGGTTTTTCTTACATTAGTACAAGCAGGCAAACTCAATATGGTCATAATGAGTATTTCAAACAACTTACAATGTGGTTTGTGATTTTCTGTTTCAACTTCTGAGTGGAAAGGATGACAGATTATTCTGCGTTCTTTAGAGTATCATCTATTTTTACCTTCTGTGAATGGGTAAGCAATTAGCTTGGAAACCTGTTTTAAATATTTAAGAGTTTATACAAAATACAAGTTACATCTTTGCTATTATTGAAAGCTAGTGGGGCATCTTGTTTTCTTGTTTCTTTTCTCATTGATAGTACTTTTTGTTCCATTAGCTTTATTGGGTCCTGTAAAGTCAGTCAGGTTTGGGATGGGTTTTTACAAATGATTTTTCTGAGCACAGACAGTGGAGGAGTGGGAAAAAACCTTTTTAAATAGGTAAGAGGGAGAAAAAAAGAAAAGAAATTTAAACAACTCTTATTCCATGTCCTTGTAGGAAGTGGAAAGTTTTCCATTTAAAAAATGGCAAAAAGTAAACAAATTAGAAATCTTACCATTAATGTATAATATAAATATATATTGTGTAGTAACTCTATAGTAAGAGAATGGGTTTTGTCAAATGGTCATATAGTACCAGATAGTAATGATAGGAAGTTGAGGGCTTGCCCAAGCCATGGGTCAGGAGCCAGGACCTCTTCTGAAAGAAATACTCTGAAAATAGGGGTTTCTGGACTTGATTTATTTTCTACTCTTAAGAATCAGAGGAAATGTTTATTTCAAGGATTTTCTTTCTCTTTGTGGAATGCTAGATTCAACAACCCTTTAGATGCTCTAAAGAGAAAGTACGAAGTAACAAGTGTATTACGTTTAGTCAGCTTTGAAGGCAATGGGTGAACTTATTCAGGTATGAGTACCTTTAAGACACATAAAGATTGGTGAGTTTAGGTCCCTATTATGTTTATTGACCTAATGGAAAAGTGCTGATGCTTTGCATTCAGATTTCTTTTTTGCATTTCCAAATACAGACGTAACTAGCTAACATTAAAGACTAAGCACTAAGTCTTCTGATAAAGTTATAGAAGCCAAAACAATTAGTATTGCCCACTGAGCCTTATTTTTCAGCTTCCTGTGAAGCTTTGAGGAAGAAAATGACTTGTTACAGTATGTTAAGATATTTTGCTCTGAAGTACTTTTTTTTTTTTGTAGTGTTAAGTTTTACTCTGGCACAGTGGTCATCTTCAAGGAATCATTGTTCCTCCCTTATATTTTGTAATAGTTAAGGCTTCCCTGCTACTCTTTTGTTGGCATAGTTCAGTTTGAAATGTCATTTTGTAGTTTAATAAGGTATATTAGTAGAGTAGTGATTGATGAATGACATGTTAAGGAGTAGTCCGTTCTCTATTAAATGTTTTAGACATGTCAGTAACACACAATTTTAAAAAACAGTAATAAACTCTAGAGTCTTTCCAGTTAAAGTGTAATATGAAGAAATTTTCACACTTGTGTATTATAAATTACAAACCTTATAGGCTACTGTAGTACAGATAGGACAAATACATGTGTTAAGGTTAAAAAGGGTGGGAATAATAATAACATTTATATCAAGATACACCTGTATAAAAGTGGGTCTGTAGTTAGCCTGATATTACCATCTCTATACTTTTCCTTTTGTAATTTTGTCTAAGGTTTTAGTACTTTGCCAGTGTTGGCCTTAGCTATACTAAAATCTTTTTAACAACTCAGTCAAATTCAGTGATCACATTTTCAAACATTTCAGTCTTTTATGTGTTGGGGTTTTTTAAATATACTTAAATATTATTCTTTCTCCTATAACTACTACATATACTCTTTGGACAGGCCTCAAACACGTTGAAGACTAATAAGAAAAATTCAGTATTCTGAGGAAATTTTAGATTCTCCTGCATAGAAATGAGTTGGGCAGCACTGTGTCAGGGTTAGGGAAGGCCCCTGGGGAGGCTGTTGAAACCTTTGGAAAACTGAGATACTGCAGCATCCCTGGCAATCCTCAGCAGTTCAGGAGGATTTCTGTTGGTTTCAGGATGATATGAACTGTTACATGATCTTTGTGTGCTTTTACAGACCTTGTTTTAGGTCAGTAAATTCCTTGCTATGTGTCCAGTTCTCACAGATACTCTTGTATTTCTGCTCTAATTGTATTGTGACTTCATTTATTAGTAAAATGTTTTTGTAGAAGGTGAAATTAGGTAGGCAAATGGTTAATATTATTTAAGTTTCTTTTAATTTAGACTTTTCAGAAATTGCTGTAAAATCCTAGAACTGCTCAGTGCAGTGTTTGTTGTACCTCAGATCAGTCTTGTTTACATCTGTTAGATACTGTGAAATGACTGTTTTGAACAAATCAACAAGTTAAACACAGTACTGCTTTGTAATATCTCAGCTACTGATAGCCTTGGCTGCACTGGTCACAATATTGTAGTTTGTGATTCTGCCGAACACACTGAAGGTTAATATTAAGAAAAATGTGTTAGATTTTAGAAGAGAAAACTTCAGCTTGCTCAGAGCTTGATTGGGAGGGATTCTGTGGGAAGTGTCCATGGAGGATAAAGGAAACAGCAAGTGCTGGGAGGTTTTCAAGAGTGCTCTCCTGGAACACAAAAGCCATTCATGTCCTTTAAAGGTGAGGGAAGTAGGGAGAGACCTCCTTGTTTTAGCTGTGAGCTTTTAAGTCTGCTCAAAGCCTGGAGAAATGCATCATAGATGGAAAAGTAGAGGGACACCCAGTGAGAACTACAAGAACATTGCCAGGATCCAGAGATGCAGTTTGACAGGTAAAAGCTCAGCTCAAATTGAGATTGGCCAAAGACATGAAAAACTACAAGAAAGGGTTATTTAGGTAAGAAAACAACAAGCAAAACAGAAGGAAAATGCTGGCCCATTGTTAAACAGGAAAAGTGAACAGGCACTGACAGTGCTGGAACGGCAGAGAGGTTCTCAACACTTTCTTCACCACCATCTTTACCCACGCTGATGGGTCCGTGGCCTTGGGATTGAAAATCCAGGTGGATGCAAACACAGACCCTCCATCACTGAAGGAAAAGTTGATGTGTGACCTGTTACAGGAATTAGACCCATGCACACTGATGGGCCCTGTCACTGTCCACCAGAGGTGTTAGGAGGCGGCTGACATCACCACGAGGCCATTCTCCGTAATTTTAGAAAGTTGAGAAGTTGTGGAGATTAGGGATGTCCCAGAAAACTGGAGGAAGGCTGATGTCACCCCTATCTAAGAGAAAGACTTAGAGGAGAATCCAGGAAATTATATGCCTGTCAGTCTAACTTCAGTCCCTGGGAAGGTGATGGAATGAGTCCTGCTGGGAGCCATCACAACTCAGATGAGGATGTCATTTGGAAGAGCCAGCACAGATTTACCAAGGGCAATTCTTGCTTGACAAACCTGACCACCTTCTGTGACAACCTGCTTGGTGGATGTGGGGGGTGAGCAGTGACATCGTCTACCTGGATCACTCCAGGGTTTTCAAGATGGTTTCCTACAGCCTCCTCCTAAAGAAAGTTATGTGTGACAGTCTGGCCTGGTATCATGTGTAAGGAAAATATAATCCAGGAGTGTGTCATAGGCTGGGATCTACCCAGCTGAGGGGTCAGCTCTGTGGAAAAGGACTTGGGTTTAGTCCTGGTGGACAAACAGCTCAATCTGAGTGAGCAGTGTGCTGCTGCTGCTGCAGCAAAGAAAGCCAGCAGGATGCTGTGCTGCATCAACAAGGGCATCACCAGCAGAGGTGGAAAAGTCATTGTCTCTCTCTAATCCGCATTTCTCAGGCTGCACCTGGAATACTGTGTTCAGTTTTGATCCCCACAACTCAAAAATGTGTGCACAGGCTGGGGAGGCTCCAGAGAAAGGCCACAAAGATGATCAAAGGCCTGGGCAGCCTGACATGTGAGGGAGGGCTGAGAGAGAAATGGATTTGTTCAGCCTTGAAAAAAGAGGGCTCAGAGAAGACCGAATCACCATGTCTCAATATTTATAGGGTGGCTACAAACAAGATGGAGACTCCCTTTTAAGAAGTAGTCATATGGAAAAGATAAGGGTTAAATGGGTGGGTACAAGTTGCTCCTGAGGAGATGGGTCACAAGAGAAAAATTTTTCACAATGCAAACAACCAGCCACTGGAATAATCTCCCCAGGCAAGTGGTGTATTCCCCAGAACTGGACACTTTCAAGAATCAGCTGGACAGGGTGCTCGGTCTTCTTGTCTAGACCATGCTTTTGCAAGAATGCATGGTCTAGACAAGATGTTGGACCAGAGGATGCTTGAGGTCCCTTCCAACCTGGTGTGCTGTGACTCTGTGGTACTGTTTCAGTGATGAAGTTTCTAATAGTTATGCATTTAGTTGCTTTGTTTAAAATTAATTTATGTATTAAAAATGTGGTGTAGAAAGCTGAAGATTTTTGAAGAAAAATATGCAATTGAAATTTTGTTGACAGAATATCTACATTCATGGAAAAAAATTCTAAAGTTAGGGTAAAGCCTATTAGAGGAATGGATGAAAATGGGATTGTACTCTAGTTTTCCTTTCATGGAGGATGTAATGACTTCCTTCACTTCTGAATTTTTATAACCACAGTAAATTGTAATATCTCTAGTTAGCACAGGAATCCCAACTAGATTTTATTCTCACCCGGGATCAAATAAAATACTAAAGCCAAAAAGTGACTACCTTATTTCAGTATTTCTTAGTTACAGTAGATGAGGGGGAAATGCTTTTTGTTATTATCTTTTTCAATTACAGTACTGGAAAGAACAGCAGCATCATTCCAGTTCCCTGAAGGAATTATTTTCTCATTCATTACATTTTTATATATGTTACATAATTTGCTGTAACCATTAATTTCTTCAACTGTATCTTTTTTCACACCCACAAACAGTAACCAGGTTAATCTCTGAAATCACAGGAAATCTCTGGCTCAGCAAGTGGGTTTTACCACTAACTTAAGGGCAGGATGCTCACACCCCCAAGTCTTCATTTTCTCTTTATCTTAGTATCTCATGACATGCACATTCAGAATTTGGTTTGGGTTTGTTGTTTTGGAGTTTTTTGTGAGGGTTTTTTTTTTTCCCTTTGGGTGGTTTTTGTTTTGGTTTGGTTTTTTTTAGGAAAAAGTAAAGAAGTGCAGATAGGTTTGAATAGCCCTTAACAGCTGGTTTGCTAGGTTTGCGCTAGCGTTGAGATGCTAGTTGGGTGCATTTCCAGGGGATTAGTTGTGGGAGAGCCAGGCTGTGGAAAGGGATTGAAGCTTGGTAGCTTCTTCATATGGAGCTGTTGGAGCTCAGTCATCATCTCAGCTGTTGTCTCTTTCCCAAAAGGGGACAGAGATCACAAAATCAGACCAGCTGGCAATGCTTGAAAATAGTCTTCAGTATGAAAAACTAAAGAAGAAAAACTGTACAAGTATGAAAAAATGAATTTCCAGTGTTTCGTTCCAACCTCCAGTGATATTTAGGTATCTGCTAAGTCTCTCCAGCATTCTGGATGTAGTAGAGGGGGAAAGTAAGAATGCAGGCTAATCTTCAGAAAGGCACTTGAGTTGGGCAAAATCATCCAAGTAATATTGGCCCAAACTCTTAAAAATAAGAATTACACACATGTAAATAAAACCTAGCTTTCATTCTCTTACCCATGTTCAGGCACAATAGAGTAAACTGAGAGTAAGTAATTGGTAAGAAATTGAATGTTCACACTGGAACTAGTCTAGATTTACCTGCTCAATTTACCCTTATGAGAAAGAGGGTGGCAAATTTCTTTGTAATACTACTACAATTTTGTAAATTTTATCATTCTTTATCATGAGAACTTTGGGTACAAGTTACCTTGTGATGCAGTAAGTTTGAGAAAAGATACAACTACTTTTTTTTTTTTTTTCCTTACCATCTTTAACTCCATGTAGTAGTTCATCCCAACAGTCAGGTCACAGGCTGAGTTGGTCCCAGAAGATCCATTTTTGTAGTCTTCTGCCTTTTCTCAAAAGATGGCACCAAGTGCAGTCCAAATCCTCAAGTTCTTCCCTTCCCCTGCCTTGCCAGTGGGAGAAGTGGAAGGCATAGGGAAGAAAAGTGGGAAGGACCACTTTTCATAGAGAGTAGAAGCTGATGATCTCAGGTAGGGTTGCAGGGAAGGCGTTGAAAAAAAAGTGGAAACACTGGCAGAAAAAGAAAGGGACTTTAAAAGTCTAATGTGATTTCAGTGACTGCTGAATTTGAACAACCTTGGTAAAGTACATAACTTAAAAATTCCTTGAATTGGTATTAGTATTCTTTCAATTCATTGAAAGAATGAATTGAATCAGTTGGTATTAGTATTCTTACTTAGAAATAAAACCAGTAAATTGTTAAATTATTAGAAAATATTAGGACTGGTCGTGTTCTTCATGCAGAAAATTATAAAATTACTTCGGTTTGTGGGAGTCTCTTATATTTTAATTGTGTGTTTTATGAAGCTGTGATGAGAGGATGACTTACTTTTAGTGTACTGCATTGTACCACTGTGTGGCAAATTAACCTCAATACATCAAGACACTTGGATATGTATGACTTTCCTGTTAAAAGGGAAACATAGAGTATCTATGAAAAATGGTACACAGTGGTGTCTGAGTTGAGGTGTAGAGTAGGAAGGGAGAGAGGGTAGTATTTGATGGTACTTGACTTCCTTCTAAATTGTGTTTTGTCTGCATGAAGTGATGACATTTTCTTTAACATGATATCCTTCTGCAAGCCTTTGTGGTGGTTGTTTAGACTTTGCAATGAATTAAAGGTCATGATTCAGCAGGAATTACATAAAAACTTCATATGAAAGCTATCAGCAATGTCACACAGAATCCTACAATATAGTGATTACATGGCAGTATTACTGACACTTTCTGACAAGATTTCTTGCCTTTTGTTCTTCTTTGTACAAATGCAAAAATTGCATTAGGCACTTCTGAGTAACCATAGGTCATGGGGCTTGTCTGTCAAATGTGCTCGTCAGCACAGAGACTGCAATTTGTAATTTATGTTTTTTTCTGCAGTTGGAATGCTTTTCTATATAACATTTTAAGTCAAAAGACACTGAGGTCATCTAGTCCACACTCCAGTGCATTACAAGTCATTACATGTCATCACTTACTGCTGTATCCTGAGTTAGCTTCAGTTAGCCTAGAGTATTATCAGACTCCGGAGACTAAATTTTTGTTTGTCACTTAATGATGAATAGCAGGGAGTTGATTAGAAAAAATATGCTCAGATGAAAATACTTGTTTTGTGTGTCATGTTCTGCGTAACATCTTGAGAGGATGCCATCTGCTTCTGAATAAATAAATAAACTGGATTCCTATTAAAAGAGCTTGCTTGCAGAAAAGCAGCTTATGTTTCAGTCATGTATACATAGCCCAGCTTTGGTAATGTGCCCTCCAAACACTTCCTTCTTGCAACCTCTGCTCTTCCCACCAAGACCTGTGCAGATTGTTACACCTCCCTGAATGCCTGAGTGTGCTGACAATGAAGAACTGTGTAGGCTGGTTATTAAAACTTCGGCTGAGGTCATCCTAATAAAGGGCTTGCCTTTGCCATTTGTAATTTCTTTCTTAGCCTCCATCTCAGCTGAAGATGAGAGCAGAGCTGGACTTACATGATAGCTTGGTAGACCTCTGCAGCTCAAACTCCAGACTTTCTCTTGGATGTGAAAAGGGCTTGATGAATGCAAGAGAAGACTGAGGATTTTTTAAATTGCTGCTTTCCCCTTTAACAAAAAAGGATTGGGGTTGTTTTGTTTTGATATGATCTTTTTGTGATTTGTTTTTGTTGCAATTGTGTGTAAACGAGCATATCGCCAGAGAGACTTCTTAATTTTAAATGTGTCAGGCTGAGCTGTAGTCTGGAAAGATACCTGCAGGGAGATCCTGTGTGAATAGATTTTAAGATAGAAAGTCTCACAAACACACTTTTTTTTTCCTTTCTTTTTTTTTCCTTGCATTGTCTAGGCTGTGAAGTTCTGCAAAAGTAAGGAAAATTTTAAGTGTCTTCTTCACTTTCAATCTGTCTTTTGTATGCAGCCTTTTCAAAAATCATCATTCTGTACTGCTTTCTTGAAAAGGAGAAATACAGCCACAGGTTTCTATTAGGCAACCTAACCCAAGCCATACTTTCCCCCCTATTAAGTACTGTGGTTAAACATTAAGTGCTTCTCTACACTTGCTTGCACAATGTCTTTTTTTCCTTCTATCTGCCCTGCTTATCACTCCATGGTTTTGGCTGCTTATTCTTGTCCGTATCCTTTAATTTGTGATAGCCTGTTTAAGGGGACTGAGCATGGACTGAAACCAGCAGGCAACTGGGCAAAGCAGGACCTTGAAACTGGTAGTGCTGCTTACTGAAGCATGCCCTAGGTGTATTTTGAAAAGCTTTAGTTTTCCTTTTTATCCTCCTAAAAATAGCTGGTAAATTGGTGGAGAGAGTTACCAAAGCTGATTTCTTCTCTGAGCAAAAGCCCTTATTACAATGAGTAGAGATACAGGGATGGCTCTGAGGCCCCCTCATTAACAATCTCTAAGTTGCTCAAAACCTGTTGCAGCAGACCAGTCTGCTACCCTCCTATAGATGCAATCAGTGTCACTAAGCTGCTTCTTCATATACTGGCAATATGTATGTATATGAACATAGAAAACTCTGAACCCTTACAGCAGTGGAAGGATTGCTTTTTATCTCAACTCACCTAATACAGAGCCTTTTTAATAACAATTTGGTTCAGCCATTTCTGTTCTTTGCATTGGCAGCTGTGTCCCTGTAGAGGATAAGAACAAAGGTACCTGACTCAAACCTTTGCCTCAGATGAGAAGTTTGTAATTCAGACCCAGCAAAATGTCGCCTGGGCCATTAGTCTGTGTAATTTTTTGGAACTGATGAAGGAAATTGCCTTTTGACTTAGTTTAGAATAATGTGATAGCAGGTCATAGAGAGATAGAGACTAAACAAATTTTAAAATGCAGTATGTAACAAGTAAATATGTTGCTATTCTTTATTCAGCTTTGTAAGAGAATTCTGTATAAGAATAATTACCAAGGTCTAGCAGTTTGTCCAATGAACAGGATATGTTGGGTTGTATTTGGTTATTGAAAAAAAATAATGTGATTCTATCTTGTGCCTAAAGTTCTGGGTTTTTTTGTTTTGCTTTTCATCATATATTTTGATGTCCTTGTGAAGGTTGCTCAAAGCTTGTTTAAAATATTTGCAAGGACATTTGTTCCAGTACTTGACTTACCTCTTTGTGAGCTCTTTTTTAAACTTAATGTCAAAGTTTCACTGGTTGGAACTTTTCCATTGCCCCACATACCTTAATGAGTACCTCAAAGAATAATCTGGTTGTTCTTCTGCAGTGATGTATGTTTGGTAGTTAAATACAACATCAGCTCTCCTTAAGTGCTTTTTTCTAATGTGTCATGCCATCCTGCATAAACTGCAGGAACCAAAATCAGAATAGTTTTTACTTGTTAAGTTTCAGCATTGGAAATGTGGTTTCAGAGGGAAAAGAGGGACTTAGTTCTGGGAGTCCCCCATCTACCTCAGCAAGTAGTCAAATTGATGAGCTTGTAAACTGTATTCAGACCTTGTTAAGTATTAGTCATGCTTGAATCATTTGATTATTTGGACATGTAGCCTTCCATTGTTACAAATTTGGAGAATTTGAGAGGTCAATTAGGAATTTTCAAGCAGGTGTTGTTACCAGGTGGGAATTCCATGGTGCATGCTCTGGAGTAGATTTAGATCTCTTAGGGAGAGATCATCATCTTAAGAGTTGTGTAGAACATGTCACTGAAGCAATAAATATTGGCCTTCATTCAAAATACAATAGCATTGAAATTCAAACTATGCATGTGGAAAGCAGAATTTATTTTTAAACCTCGGATTCTGTATGAGCTACAGCTTAGACTCAAGGAGATGCTGATCATTTTAGTCCATTCTTGTACTAAGGCAGAATTGAGCATTTGTTTTCCCTGACACAGGCTGCATGATCGGTTCCTAAAATACACCCATAATAGAAATTAAACCATTTCTAACTCTCCTTTCATACTGCTTTTATTTGAAAAGTCCACTTCCTTTCTTTCCTCAGTATATTCTAATAGGTGCAGATTCAGCCAATGCCATTCAGTAGCGATTCTTCCAACAAACAATTAATGTCTGACTTACACATGCTGTAAACAATGTCAGATCTCGATATTCCTTATGGACTAAAAAGACCCTAATCTGTTAGTCTTTCCTCTTACATATTGTTTTTAAATCTCTTGACTTTGTTGATCAGTCATGGACAGTCCAATGTATCTCTTCTCAGGTAAATTTCTCAAAACTGAATTGTTACAGCAGAAAATCAGTAGAATACATCATCATTTGCACATGTAAAGTTTCCTTATCAATGTGCCTCTGAAATGGGTGTTGCCTTCTTTTATATACTAACATTGTTAATGGGTATAGATGTCATGATTGATTATATATCCCAAAAAACTTTCCTATGTTCTGCTCCGTAGTCTGTTATTCCATGTTTTTAATGCATGTTTTATTTTTCTTCCATACAACTAAAAATTCTCTTTTCAAGCTGTCTTTCTAATTCAGCAATATAATTACAAATGTGATACTCTCCTCCTAAACATTTGCAGTTCTTCCAATATGATTTCATCCATTAATTTCATGAGTGTAGTTTCTCTTCCATCATCCGAGTCTTGATTAAAAAGTACTGACTAGAATTGGGACCAAGGCAGACCTTTGACTTGAAAAGTAATTTTAGTTTGATAGTGTATGAATTTTTTCATGTATTTTTCAATTATTCATATACCTTGCTTCTCTCAGCTAGCTTCCAGTGGTTGTTACCCTTTGTGAATAATTCCTTGTTTTGCCACTAGTCTCAAAAACATCTATTCTCTTTTCTTTCCTCTTTACCCCTTATCATTAGTTTTTTAACTTGATTTCAAGCAATGTGTAGAGGTTGGTTGTAGCTATGTGTGATGGTTGTGGCAGTGGTGACTTTGTGTTGTGGTTTTTTGGCGGGCTGGAGATTGTGTCTCTTCATAATTGGGTGGCTAAGAGTAGGAGCCAAAATTTCATTGAAAAAATAACAGCAGTAGTCCAAGTATATTTACAGGGGGAAACGTAATACTTACATTGGGGAGGGTTGCACCAATGTCATCCCCCCATCAGTTCCTATAACCAGCATCCCAGTGACCCTCCTCATCTGTCACAGCACAGCTTTTTGGCCAGGCTTGTCTAATCCAGGTGCTATGACCTTTGGGATTTTCTTACCTTGTTCCATTGTTTCTCCAGTTTAGGGGTGACATTAGCACCTGTGAGACTTTCTAGAGTCTGAAGACATCCTAATTTTATCCTTGTAAAGCTAAAAAGGTGCTAAAGACAACTCACATGGTTTGCAGTGCAGCTTAATACCTTATTTGCTTCCATTGCACCAATATATATTTCACTATGGAAAGAAAATGTATTTCTTTTTCTTTTTGGTTTTCCCCCTTTTTCTTTTCCCTCAGTGAGTTTTCTAGATTAAGGTTATGTTTTTCTGACTGGCACCAGAAAGGGCCAGCATTTTCCTGTCTCCATGCAGGACTGGGCTGTCCTCACTGCCCTACCTTCCTCCTCTGCAGAAGGGAGTAGCCTTGTGACCTACTTGGAAGTTGTGACCCACTCTCCCCTCCCTCTGCATGACCTCTGGGTGAAGGCAGCCCACTGAACTGCCCCACCTGAGGTTTCTCCCTCCCACTATCAAGGGCAACCTTGGACTGCTTTAGTTCATGTTTGTCTCAAGTTTTGATCGAGTTTAAATTGAAGTGTGTGCTGTTCCTGAATCAGCTGAAAATTCTAAATATTTTGCTTATCAGATTTTAAAGATAACTCCAGTTTTAAAGATCAGCAGCCCAATATCTGTAGTTTTGCTATGCATTGCTTGCTCAGCCTGGTCAGGTGATGTTGTTTGCAGATATTTGCAGCATGCAGCAAATTCACTTCTTTCTTACTTTTATGATTTTTTTTCTCCACACATACAATTCCCAGTGTTTGTAGTGTACTGACTCTTTTATTGCACAGTGACCTGCAGTTTCAGTAGTTGACACTGCTGAATCAGTTGTGCTTTGTTTCATTTTTATCTCCAGACTTTCCAAAAAATTAAGCACTATGTTTGAATAATCTGAGTTCTATCCTTGTTCCTCCTTCTTTTCACAGTCACAATCCTTTCTTTTTCCACATATTTCCCAGTGATCCTCATCCTTTCTTTTAAAATAGTGCCATAGTTATTTTAATCTTTTTCCATGTGAAGACAAATGATTTATAGATCACTTGGGCTCTAGGTATGTGAACTAGAAGCCTCGTTACTGGGCCTCAGCTCATTTATATTAAGGCCCTTATTCAGAGGGTGGAGGGAAATACACATTCTCAGAATATCTCACAGATTCGAATAATACTAGAATTTGTATTGAAATAATGACTTCCACATTAATTTTATCACTTCTAGCTTGACAGCAAACAAAAAAGTCATCTTCTAGTTTCACTTTGTTTGCTAGCTGTACAGAATTATGGAAAATATTTTTGGTCCAACAATTGCCTGGTTAAGATATAAAAAGAAAGAACAAATCATAATGAGTGAGGCCACTAATTATAAACTGGCAGAACTTCAGTTAAGTGAATTCTGCTAAGAACTCTTCCTGTCCAGGCTCTGGCTTCCTGTCTCAGGCTTAAAGAAACAGCATGTGTATTCTAAAAATCCACTTGTCTTTGGCTTGAAAAGCCATGCATGCTTTTCACTTTAAGACTGTTAAAATTATTTATTTGGACCTATTTAATGCCATATGCAGTGAAGCATTACCTGGGGCTTTCCTGAAAACCTTTGATTTTTTCTGGTTTTAAACATATTCTAGAAAGTTTACAAATCTAGCCTGTGCTGGGTTTTTCTTGTTTGCAAGGTAAATATGACCTCAGGCTTTTAAAGAACCAACTTCACAGGGTCACCACTGAAATGGATTAGAATACTTCATTGTTAAATTTAAAGGAAAATTCTCTGTGCTTAATAAAAATATTGGTAGTTTTTGTCCTTTATATTTTGTCCTATATATTTTTTTTATTTTTATAACCAGTAAAGACCACCTAATTTCAAGTGTTTGTGCAAGAGTTGGACAAACAAAAATGCATGCCTCAACATTTAAATATAGTCTGCAGTTTATGGGCTATCACAGGATGTTTACAAGTGTCTTTATAGTTCGGTAAGAGGTAACAGTTTGCTAGAAGAAAGAGGCAAAATGCCCTCAAGAGTAATATACTTCCTAAGAGGTAGTAGTCCAGAAGATTTGGAGTATAGAGCAGTACTTTTGACATTGGACAGTACAGAAAAGGTATCCTGGATCACTGTGTAAATGAGAAAATGGTCTTCATTTACAGGCTGCCCAGAAACATTTAATTTAGGGCCTCTTGTGGTTGCATGCAATTGCAGGTTTGCTTTTTCTTTTGTCAGTGGCAAATCTTAACTACTGCTATGTGAAAGCTGCAGTGAGAGAAAAGTGATGTAATAGAATTCTTAAACGTGGATTTTCTAAGGTGAAATATTTGTATATTTATTTGACAGTGCAATTAGTGGTGATGTGTACACATACCAGTAGAAATATATTTGAGATGACATGGAAAATGAACTTAATTGTGTCTAACCTTCACTTTGTCTAATATTACCTGCCCCATGACATTCCAAAAACTGATGCCCAGTTCTGGAATGACTCCTTTAGGGACTCCTGCCTTGTAAATGCACAGAATAGGATGGCTACTGATGTAATACGTACCTCAGCTAATTGGCAACTTTTGTGGTCTAGAGGTAATAATATAAGTAGAAACCAGTAGGAGGAGGCCTGTAGTCAGTGGTGTTCCCCAGGGAGCAGTACTGGCTGCAGTCTTACCCAACTTGTTTCTGAATGACCTGGATGAAGGGATGGAATGTATCCTCAGTAAATTTCCTGACAAAACTGTAGGGAGTGGCTGACACACTTGAAGGCTGTTCTGCCTTTCAGCAGGACCTTGATAGGCTGGAGAGTTGGGCAGAGAGGAACCTAATGATGTTCAACAAGGGCAAGTGCAGGGTCCTGCACCTGGGGGGAACAACACCAAGTACCAGCACAGGCTGAGGGTTGACCCCTAGAGAGCAGCTCGGTGGAGAAAAACCTTGGAGTCTGGGTGGGTGACAATTTGACCATGAGCCAGCAGTGTGTCCTTATGGCCAGGAGACCCAATGTCATCCTGGGGTGCATGAGGAAGAGAGTGTGACAGCAGGAAAAGCAGGGTGATTGATCCTCCCCCTCTGCTCAGCCCTGGTGAGGCCACATCTGGAGTGCTGTGTCCATTTCTGGGCTCCTCAGTACAGGAAAGACAAGGAGCTGCTGGAGGGGGTCCAGTGGAGGATCACAAAGACTATTTGGGCTCTGGAGCATCTCTTACAAGGACAGACTGGGAGCTGGGCCTGTTTAGTCTGGAGAAAGGAAGATTGAGCGATCTCAGTAATGCATATAAATATCTCAAAAGTGGGTGGGTGGCAACAGGATGGTGCCAGACTCATTTCAGTGGTGGCCATAAGCTGAAACACAAGAAGTTCCACATAAACGTGAGGAAGAACTTCTTTAAATTGAGGGTGGTAGAGCCCTGGAACAGGCTGCCCAGGGAGATTGTGGAGTCTCTTTCTCTGGAGACATCCAAACCCACCTGCTGTGTTCCTGTGTCACCTGCTGTAGGTCACCCTTCCTTGACAAGGGGGTTGGACTCATTCTCCAGAGGTTCCTTCCAAACGTAATGACTGTGAATAAATAAGGGGGTGTGTGTGTTATTGTATCTCAGTTAAATGAAACACGTTTTAATTGACACTGTTTGGTTTTATAATGAGGGTAATAGGCTTTTGCCACAAAATTTACTGGACAGACTATAGAATTAAGTGTTTGGGATTTTTTTGCCTAACTAGGGAGGGAAGAATTCAAGTTTCATTGCCTGAGTCTGCTGCTCTGAATTAGTAACATGAGTAAATCTAAAAGGGAATAATCTCTGTATCTCTACTGTAAATTTAGAGACAGTATAATTTGATAAATTTGGTGAGGTATTTTATTATTTGGTTGAGACTTTTTTTGTTTGGGGTTTTTTTTTCGGCATGTTACTAAAGGTCAGGATAATAAGAAATCCCAAGTTAAGTGTGTAGAAAATCCGTGCTTCTCAGCTATTCTACTATCTGGTCAGGCCAGGGATCTAAGATCAACATGAAGTCATTAATGAAGCTCTTTAGGTTGGTTATAAGTGCTACAAAAGCATCAGGCTGATCTTAATCCCTAAGTTTTATGAAGACAGTTAATATGCTGTGAAGACTAATTTCGTTCATGGAAATGAAGGGCATTTGCTTCCTTTTCTGTTTCTTTTTAGTCTTCTCATTACTTTTCTCAGGTGATTATTGAAAAACTCAGTCTCGTGGGAAAAAGGCTCAATAGCAAGTCATTGAATGATTTGTGACTTAAAAAACTGAGTGTTTCAAAAAGGAGAAAAAGAGACTTTTTCCACTATTTTTTGAGAGCATTTCATCAGTGCTTTCCCATTACACTTCTGAAATTACTTTTCTGAGCCTTGTTTCAGTACATAATATAAATAAAATAGATGGCTCCAGCTGGGACATCTTATTTACCTTACAGATTATAAACTTAACATTTTTATATACTTCTTCCAGTAACCTGCTGTAATGGGTAATTAATTGTAATGTTCCTGAGATTTCAATTTTTTGGCTTAAAATAAGCAAATGCCAGGGACATAGTACTCTTTCAGTATCAGCATATGGGTATGTTCTTTTTTACACAGATTCTTTGGTCATTTCCAGTATGCATTTTCATTAAAGTCATTGGCATGTATGATTTTTCTCATAATTATAGTTTCATACTTCTGATAGTTAATTGTTTTATAATAATGCAGGATAATTTACCATAGTCTGATCTTTCCATAAAAGGCTAATAGTTCTTCAAAGCCCTAATTTGTGTTTTTATTAGAAAGGTTGAATTTTACTTGTGATGATGTGGATTTGTTTTAGGGCTTCTGGAACATCTCTGTCTCTTTTTTTCCTTCAAAGTGAGTTTATTCTTTTACAGTAGAGGCAAATACTGTAACAATATTCTATTCCTATTGCTACCCAAACAAAAAAAAAAAAAAAATTGTATGATAAATCAGAACTAAGTTCAGATTTATACTTTTTATTTCTGTGTATATTATCTTCACTTTTTCTGCCCTCCTGTTTTAGCTTTTCAGTACAATCCCCATAACATGGGTTTGGGTTTTAATAGTAATAGGTTTTTTGGATTTTTTTTTTTTTTTGTTGTTGTCTCT